>CABFOQ010024042.1:0-26395 GCA_900660455.1 Gephyroberyx darwinii
AGCTCTTGTTTATTTGATTCACTTATTTGTCTCATTTGTTTAATTAAAAAGTAGGTAGCTAATTTACTGCACTTTTACCTTAGCACTCGTTATGCTCTTAGATGCTTGTTTAGGAAGGAAATGCACTTTCTGGTAACTAGTGTCTGCTAAATGACTGTAATGTAATGTAATGAGGTTTGGGGGGGCTGAGCTGAGCAAGTGAACAGTCAGTTCTTGAAGTTGATGTGTTGGAAGCAGGAAAAATGGGCGTAAGGATCTGAGCAACTTTGACAAGGGCCAAATTGTGATGGCTAGACAACTGGGTCAGAGCATCTCCAAAACGGCAGGTCTTGTGGGGTGTTCCTGGTATGCAGTGGTTAGTACCTACCAAAAGTGGTCCAAGGAAGGACAACCAGTGAACTGGCGACAGGGTCATGGGCGCCCAAGGCTCTTTGATGCGCGTGGGGAATGAAGGCTAGCCCGTCTGGTCCGATCCCACAGAAGAGCTACTGTAGCACAAATTGCTGAAAAAGTTAATGCTGGCTATGATAGAAAGGTGTCAGAACACCGAGTGCATCGCAGCTTGCTGCGTATGGGGCTGCGTAGCCACAGACCGGTCAGAGTACCCACGCACCACCTTGCAACTTACAGGACTTAAAGGATCTGCTGCTAACGTCTCTTGGTGCCAGACACCTTCAGAGGTCTTGTGGAGTCAATGCCTCGACAGGTCAGAGCTGTTTTGGTGGCCCGAGGGGGACCTACACAATATTAGGCAGGTGGTTTTAATGTTATGGCTGATCGGTGTAAGACCCTATAGTAATATAAGAATACCACAGCTGATTAGAAAATACCATCAAGTAGGATTAGGTCAGTATAAATTCAATGCTGAGGAGCACGGATGTTCCTACAGGAATGTTATAGGAATATTATAATGGGTTTTCCTCATGAATTACTACAAGAATGCTACAAATGTGCTTTAAGTTCAACAATATTTTCCTTATATTATAGTGCATATAGCCTTTTAGGAGGTATGCATACAACGTTTTCAAGAAATTTCATGAGAGAAGCTGACATTTCAGTAATTTTTTGCTAACATTATACCTAGCAAGTTACAAAGCTAATGTGTGTTGTAGCTAGCTAGCTAATGTTAGCTAACTATAACAAGTAGACCAGTAGAACCACAGTCTTCTACTGGTGGCTGTGAGCTGCAAACTTAACATAAGGCATAAGGTGTCCAGTCAGGGTTTAGGGTAGATCTGCAGTTAGGGGTTGATTTATTTTCAACATTAGCTGCTTTGCAGCGTGTCCAGAAAGAAGCAAACTTAAGATGGTTATTATGATGCCTCCGTTGAAATTATATACATCTTTACCATAGAAAGTGGGTTTTTTTTGTTGTTGTTGTTGTTGTTGCATTCAACACTGGTCCTGGAATTTCTGGAATGTCATGGAATTTAGAGAGGTGTACCCCAGACAGGAATAGTAAGGGAATTTGATAATAACTACTGTAAGTATTTACCTTCATTGAACTGAGTTCAATCTGGGGTGGTTCAGGCCTCTGCTCTACATCAGTTTTGTAACTTGCTGGCCAAAGCCCCACTTGCAAACAACTCCACGTGAGTTGTAATCCTCTCTTCTGCTGCCCATGTTACGTATAGACGGCTACCTCCTAGTTACTGGTCATAATAATCCCTCACACACCTTTCGACTTGAGTCTCCAGAAATTCCCTTCAGATTTTAGTCAGAAGTAGCATTTTGCCATATTGATTTACTGCATCTCTCTTGTATTGCCTGTATTGTTCTGCCCATCTCTGGAGGGTCTGTGTAGTTTTCCTTCCAAGATTCACTTTTTTTTTAGGCTGCTAAATTCGTTTGGGTGCATATTTATTTTTATTTTTGCTTTTACACATTTCTAAAAATGGGGTTAGACTCTAGAGTCAACACTTCGGGTGATATCGAGCCTTATGGGGGTCAAAGTGCCTTTACACAACTGGAGCACAATATAGTGGCTGGATATCTCATCACTGCAGGTAAAACCAATCAAATTATTGAGTTGTTGAATGGGTAGATAGCATTCTGTTGTAATTCTGTAAAATATTGTGTTTTGTGATGCCTTTGCCTTATGTGCTTCTGTACACAGGATGATTTGTCTTTTTATATTGTGTGTTCATGTATATCAACTTAATCATTTGTAAAATGTAATCGTGCACTTCACCATTCAATACTTTAAAGAGGACTTGTTAAAATCTTTACAACTTCTCACAATACGATTAACCGTTAAAATCTTTCATGGCAGGAAACAACTCATGTTAAATTTATAAAATGTATAGGCTACTTTGATTAAGAGGCAAACCCTTTGTGTGAGCTATAAATAGGAATTATTTGGAAGGATTAATGTAATCTTTAATACTTGGTAATATAGGAATGTTAAGATGCTTGAGAAACAAGGAAAATAGATAGAAGTGGAAATCAATGCCAATAGAATCTGGCCTGGTACAAGCAGTTGTCTATTATGTGTGTAGTATGTACTGTCATCTAGTGATGTAATTCTCAATGGACAATGGCTTTTCAAAAGAGCTTGTATTAGCCCAACTTCGGCATTGTCTGCAGCATTATGTAACATATCCAAGCCATGCCAATGTATCCTGTGATGGAGGTTTAGCAAGAACATCTACTATGCAACTTTGCTTAATTTTAAGACAATTTTCACCAATATCTACTATCTCCAAAGTTTCTGAATCCCTGATTTGGCATTCCAATATTATCATCCTGATAAAGGCAGTGATACACAGGATAATGCTGTGAGCAACACTTATGGGCAACACTGATTAACGAATTACTCAGCATATTGCACTGATTACATTGGACCTTTATTACCAGGAAACATTCAGATAGATTATTGGCCCTGGATCTCAATTTGAACTTCATTACCCAGAAATCATGTAACATGATGTCAGTAAACTGCCATCACAGTACTTGTCTTTTTTTTTGCACCCATGGTCCACTCTGAGGTTGCAGCATATAAGGCTCATTCTGCCCCTCTTAGTTCAGCCAATCACAAATCACCAGCATCTTCCCAAGCCAAGCAACTGTGTTAGCCAGTAAGCTAACCCTATCTAATGCCAACTCAAAGGCAATTCTGCATCTCATATTTATGTGGAATGAATTATTTGTTTGTTATCAATATTACTTGGCTAGCTTGCTTTGCTGCCAAGCTAAAGCCCAACCAGCTAACAAGCTAATTAGCTGGCTGCCTAGTTACTGTTAGCTTGCTAGCTAGCTTAAGTTAATTAAGTTTATTAAAGTTACACCTTCAAACTACGTTCATATGGTTTCAGTGCATTATATTTGTAAAGTTACAGTATGCTATCTCCATTTCTGGTTCTCAGTGCATTCATATTATCTATTGTGCCTATGAGGGGTGTCTGACTCAAGACGGAAGCTGGACTTCTGAAATGCAATTCACTACTTTCCTAACCTCCTTCCAGGCTGTTTGTCAGATAGCCCCTGAGGCTGATATAAAATATATTGTTACTGTGCTAATGAGGCTTGAAAAGGATGCAATGTGATCTAGCACAGCATCCTACTATCATTTCATATAAGCCTCAGAGACTATCTGACAAACCAGCCTGGAAGGAGGTTGGGAGGGAGGCAGTTTTATTTGCTGGATGGGGTGGAGGCACGGGATTGTTCAAAAAAAAATTGGTGAAAAAGTCATTTTTCACTTCATTGTGACTTTAAAAACCTACTGGATTTGGATTTTGGCATGTTGTGGGCATCTAGGGGCCAGTGTGCTATGGTGCTCTGGTACTTTGGATGTTAGATTACTTGGAAAAATGTTTCCAAAAAGGTTGAGGTTGAAACAGTTTTACAAATGCACTGCAAATGGGTTTACTTACACAGGTTTTGTTTTCCAGCAGCTCTAAGTATAAGAATTCTTATTGCTAACAAATATTGTTGGTAAAAAATCTTAACTATTGTACCAACAGACATTCACCAAAATATGGGTATCATTTATTTTCCTTCCCTTACAATCATTAGCTTGACCGTTTGACTTTTACATTCCACGTTGTTTCATCTTTTTCAGGTGTCGTCAGTTTAGCTAGCAACATTGTGGTGCTGCTAATGTTTGTGAAATTTAAGGAGCTACGCACTGCCACCAATGCCATTATAATCAACCTGGCCTTCACTGACATTGGCGTGGCCGGCATCGGCTATCCAATGTCTGCTGCCTCAGACCTTCATGGCAGCTGGAAATTTGGCTACACTGGTTGCCAGGTTGGTGGAATGTGAGAGTCGCCCAGCAATTTTCTTTTTAATTTAATTTTTTTTTTATTTTTTTTTTTACATTAAATAGATGTTGATACGATGGCCTGCACCATGAAAGTTGATGTCCATTGCTGCTACCTGCATTGTGTTGTGAAATCGGGACATAAATACCTTTCTGATATCAGTTCAAAACAGTTTCCAAAGCTGTTTTAATATGAACATATTACACTTAAGAAGTCTCAGTTTCTACATGTCTTATCAGTATTGATGAAACTCAGAGAAATGTTGTCACAGTCACAATTTTAGCATTTAGAGAAAGCTACTATCACATGATGAAGAAACCTAAGAAAAACCTAACTCTGGACTGGCCGTGAGACAAGTCCTGACACACATTTGCATTCAGCTGCTTCTGTGCAGCAGGCTGGATTCTTTTGGGAGATTATAGGCTTTCTACAAGGCTCTGTTATTTCACAGTGATATTGGGCCATGTGATACTAATCTGAGTTGAGGAATGGAGCTGGGAAACCTAGACCCAAGTGCTTTGATTGGGCACAGTTTTTACTGACTGATGTCAAAGTGCAATGGATTTTTTTCCAGATCTTTTTCTACAAACATACAAAATATGTATTGTGCGTGCTGAGGACAATGTTGGAACTGATTTTTCCATGAGCCTTTCACTCCTTCCAACATCTGCCATTGCCAGAAAGATTTTGCGCTGTTTGCCCTGGTAGAACAGCAACCTCTTCCTGTTTTGAGCCATAAAGCAATCTCCCTTTGTGCTTAAAACCAATCCAGCCGATTTCCCACCAAATCTCACCCTCATGGTATACAATGTAAAATTCAGTGTAGAGGCCAGTAGAGGCTGCCAATCTCCTTGACAATGGTCTTGTTTGTTATGTAATTAAATTATGTTACAAATTAATGTGGTTATAATTTATAGATGTTAATAGTTAACACACAAAACAAATTTCTTTACAACACTAATCACCTTGTCATTATGATATGAACTATCTGTAAAAAAGAAATTAAAAAAAAAAAAATGTTTTTTGCCTCCAGATCTATGCAGCTCTCAACATCTTCTTTGGCATGGCCAGTATCGGCCTGCTGACTGTGGTGGCCATAGACCGCTACCTTACCATCTCAAGACCTGACATAGGTATCTCTTTACTTCTCTGGCACTCTCCATACATGCATGTGGAACTAAACTGACTTTCTTAAGGGCTTCAGAATAAATTAAGGGAGGACGATATGTCTAGGAGAGGGTGTTCAGGGACCCTGCATTGAGCAGTATTTCTTAAGAAGTCAGTTAAGTCAGTCAATTGAAGTCCAGTGGCAGAAAACAAACAAATTCAAAGTTTTCGAGTGTATAAGTTGTGTGTTTATACAAAGACTCTTGAATGGTTTGGACTTGCTTCTGGAAAAAAAAAGACTTGCAACTTTAATATCTGAAAGTGAAAATACCGGTATTTCTTTTTCTCCAGTGTTTCTCCAAATAGCACAAATGAAGGCCTGTAGATTTACAGTACTCGTGTCACCTGACTCGTGTACATGTCCTTTTTCTCCACAGGGCAGAAGATGACTGTCCGTTCATACACCCTTCTCATTCTAGCAGCATGGCTCAACGCTGTGTTTTGGTCTTCCATGCCAATAATAGGCTGGGCTGGCTATGCACCCGACCCAACTGGAGCCACCTGCACCATCAACTGGAGACAAAATGACGCGTGAGTCACTAGCTTTCCCTATACCAATGGTGTTTTTCTGTTTATTTAATCATTATCTCTTACATGACCAGTAGATGGGATGATGGAGTTCATTTGTACTGTATATGTTCATTGTTTGGTTGACTAACCACAATATTAACATGTTAAATGCTCCCCATGTTATATATTATTATTTGCTTCACACTGATGGACTGATGGAGCTGAAATCTTTTTGATATGATTTTATAAACTTACCCAGAATGATGCACACTCACTACTCTCTTCCTGAGGTGTATGAACTGTATTCATGTACTTATTTATTGCTTGTAGGTATTTTTTTTATTTAGCCCAATATTTAGTATTATATTAACTTGTGAAGCACTTTGTGCTTGTGTAAGAAAAGTGCTGAATAAAATATCATTATTTTTGTTGTTAAATAAGAATTTCATGGCTGTTGTTTTTATTGTAAAGCGTCTTTGGGTACAGTGAAAAGCGCTATATAAATGTGATGAATTATTATTATTATTTTGGTAAAAACTATAATTCTACATAAAGAACTATATGTATGTATATATTTTATTTGTATCTTATTGCACAAGGGGTTCACAAACTTTTAATCACAACTGCATGTTGGACAGTGACTGAAAAGAAAACTTTCAAAAACTGCTGAGAAAAGCGCTCACTACTGTTACTACGACTACTACTAATACTGCTACTGCTAATATTAACTCTTGTTAATATTATATATTAACAAGATATGTTTCAGATATATATATATCTGAAACAGATTATACATGGGTATACCGTTTTGTGAATAGACACCATAGCTAATGCCACTTTCCCTTCACAGCTCCTTTATTTCTTACACCATGGCAGTGATTGCTGTGAACTTTGTGGTGCCTCTTTCTGTCATGTTCTACTGCTACTACAACGTGTCCGTCACCATGAAGAGATACAAAGCCAGCAACCGCTTGGACCACATCAACATAGACTGGTCGGACCAGATGGATGTTACCAAGGTGAAAAGCAAGCCAAACATCGCCATTCCCAGGCCCATTCAACTTCCTTCAAATATTTTGATTGTGAATGGATAAAAAAAAAATTGCCATTTATATTTCTTATTTATATTTTGACCAGTGTTCCTTCTTTCCCATTCAAGTTTACCAGTTAACTAACTTGCACTTTGAAAAACTGTGGTTCTTTGGCTCTGCCCATTGAGATTTAACTCAACTGATGAGATTATTTCTGCCTCCAGGCAGCTCTACCTCTGAGAAGTGTTTCTAGAAGTAAAATTCCAATCTGCTACTTTTTTGTCAGTATGCTAAAGATATGCTGCTCTGTGTATGTGGCCAGCAGATGTCCATAGTGATGATTGTCATGTTCCTGGTGGCATGGTCTCCATACTCCATGGTATGTCTCTGGGCATCATTTGGCGACCCCAAGAAGATACCTGCCGCCATGGCCATCATCGCTCCGCTCTTTGCCAAGTCCTCCACCTTTTACAACCCCTGTATTTACGTTGTTGCCAACAAAAAGTAAGTTTTATTCTTTTTATCATGGTATGCTAATGAGTTTTGTGTGTGTGTATAAATGTGCATGCTTTTTCATTATCCTATGAGAACTAGTTTTAGTCCCCACTTCCAAAAGGGGTTAGTTTAGGATCAGGATTTGGGTTTAGGATTAAGATTAGAATTGAGATTTTTTAAGGCAAGGGTCCATACTGATTCCATGACCCCAGCTTTCACCAGGATACAGGACAGAGTCAGAGACCAAGTCCTCCGCCAGGTGTTCCCAGCAAACCTTCACTACATGTTTGCATTACCTACACAGCCTGTCTGGCAACCTCCCCTGCCATGTGATCCAACTCACCACTAGTTGACAGCTCAGCTTGTCTCTTCATCTGAGTGCCTCAGGTCTGATGGAACAACTACAAAGTCAATCATTGACTTTTGGCCCAAGGTGCTCTGTTACCATGATCGCTTAAGAACCTCAGTTTGAACATGGTGTGTTATGGACAATCCTTGACTAGCACAGAGGTCCAACAATAATACACCAGTCAGGTTCCGATCAGGGAGGCCATTCCTCCCAATCACGCCCCACTATATATCCCAGTCTTTACCAATGTGAGTAAAGTAGGTGGAGTTTTCTTCCACACTCCACCCACCAACGCATACGCAAAAACAACAGTCAGGATTTTTTCTATCCACAAAATCATTGAGGAGGCTTTGTCATCCACTGGGATATCCACTGTGAGTATTGCCTCAACTGCCTGGTACCTCTCACAGTCTTCTTGAATCACTATACAGGATATCAAGGCATAGCCGAGGTAGGGAGAGTGTCCAGCCGGTGACATTCGGGTGGCATCACTGCTGTTTGTGGATGATGTCATCCTTCTGGCTTCATCTGACTGCAATCTCTGATATGCACTGGAGTGGCTTGCAGCCGAGTGTATTGCGGTCAGGATAAGGATCAGCACCACCAAGTCTGAGGCCATTGTTCTTTCTTGGAAGAAGGTGGCCTGTCCCATCAAGGTGAGGGGTAAGCAGCTGCCCCATGTGGAGGAGTTCTGGTATCTTGAGGTGTACTGTGCATAACGGACTGGAAGAAGACCTCCGGGGTACACCCAGGAAAGGAGTTGGGGGAGGTTGCTGGGGAAAACGACAACTGGAGAGGTTTAAGAGGGTTAGGGGTTAGGGAATGAATGTAGTCGAATGTGTGTGGACACTGTTTTTGATGCCGATTCTGTAATCAACTGGTAGTTCTAGCTAATGATTGGACTGTACACTCAAGGAGTTGTGAACTTTCCCTGCAGGTTCAGAAGAGCCATCATAGGAATGATCCGATGTCAAACCAGGCAGCGAATTACCATCAATAACCAGGTTCCAATGACAATCTCCCAACTCCCTCTGACTCAGTGATTTAAAAAAAACTGCCTCAGTATTACACATCACATTGTATTAATATCCTCTGGTATTAAAACCCTAAAAGCAATATGAATTGTTGTGAACAGGACAATTTCAAGTTGAGTACAAGTCTGTCTGTTGGTATTAAACGTCAAGATGTCAATTAATTTACTTGCATCTTGAGGCTGAGTGTGACCCATTTAAAACCTTGATGAACCTTGAACCTTGACCAGTTTGATTGTTTTTTTTTGTTAAATCAACTTCTCACAAATTAACACTTCATGTCCAAGTCCACCATTTGTCCTACTGCACAAGTGCCATTTTATGTATCCAGCACTGCCTGTAACATGTCATGACCTGGAGTTTCTGGAATTTCTGAGACGTTCAAAGTTTAGTTTATAAGTTTATACAAGTTTAAGTTTACACAACAAAATACTCACAAGGTAGCCATTGCACCAGAACCTGACGAGTTACTTGTGTGACGCAAGATTTCCCCGAAGGTTTTTAATGGGTTGTGTGTGAAGATGCAAACAAATACAAATGAACGACAATGACATCTTGAGACTGTTCGGACTAGGTATTAACACAGCTTGATTCTCACTGAACTCTCAGCATAAAAATGTATGAACTCACAATAGCAAAATCACTGGGATTGACCTATGTGTACTGTGTCAACCCTAATTTTGAATCTTCATCAGAGCCAACTCATTTGGCATTGTTGCATTTTTTTAAATAAAGCATGAAAAGTTAACCAACAATACATTTTAAAATAAAATGTTCTTGTGTAAAGCTTGAGTAATACTTCTGAATGACTCTGGATTTCCATAAGGATCTTGTGCATTTCAATTCCATTACATGGACACTTTAGTTGCTATTATCAACGTTATTCTGTCCTTCTTAGATATTGTTCTGTTGAATGACTATATTCTGGGTGGCGTTTATTATGTTAATTCCACTTTTTGATGCACTATAGCCCTTGTTTTTTCTCCCAGGTACTCCATGCTATGTTATCAACTGCAACTGCAACTGTTATGCATTTCAGAACAATAACAAAAAAAACTTTATTAACGTCCCCCTCTCATGCTGTATGGCAACGGCAGATAGTGCCAGCAATACCATTCAAACAATTTAATTTGGTGACATTCAAGTAGTTCAAGTTTTCTGCTATATATTCAACCAGTATAATTCTGATTGATTCTCTGGTTGAAAATGATAGTTATTGTAGACAAGGAAAATTCAGTTGTCACCCTCTTTGATGCAATAGGCATTTTAGTGAACAAATAACATGAAAAGACAAGCTTAGGATAAGGACAGACATGAAGTAACCTTAGTAAAAATGTATTTATTACACTTTTGCTCTTTGTACATTTACATTTGATTGAGACTCAATTTAGAAATACAAATTATCATATAATTTCCTGTGCTCATGACACCTGAGATAAATGAACGTAATTATACTTGAATTCAAAAGTGGAGTATATCGTACAAATATGTGTTTGTAATTTGTTGAGATCAAAGTTATTCGTGCTTCCATTGAAGTTGAAATTTTACGAAAATGCAATTTAGAAAAATTATTGTAATAAAAAATCCTAAAGGCACATTTAAGGCATAAGGAAACCTCAGGCTATCTACTCTAAAATGACCAAAGAGTCAAACTATATACATTTCCCCATTGCACGATCATCACATTTTGATTCAGTGGTCGCAAAACGTTTGTCCATACAAGATTGCAGTGACACAAATACAGATGGAGAGAATGGGCTGAGGAAAAACCATGTCAGCAGGGTCCCCTGTTAGTAGATTATCAGGTATTTCTACATTACCAGTGAACCAAATCTAATGTTGGGTTTTATTTACATATCATAACAACACACTGTAAAATGGTAAGCTTGATAACAGGCATAATGAAAAACCGGTAGCAATAATAGTTAATTATAAACAGTTCTATTGTGTTCAAGCAATCAAAAGAAGAGGTGCTTCATTATAGCTGCACTAGGCAATTGTGCATGTCCGCCTCTCCAAATGGCAGCAAGAAGTAACTGTCTAAACAGACAACTTCACACTTTGGCAGCCCCATGTATCAGCAAGACATCACTGTTTTTGAAAGTTTGAAGGACTTCATTACCCAGAAATCTCGTAAGGTGATGTCAGTAAACTAAATGTTGTCTTCTTAGTGTCTGGTAGGGGTGGAGGTGGTGAAGAGGTTCAGCCGTGGTGAGTCCAGCTTTCTCTTATAGTACTGGGAAGGAAAGGAGTGTGAACACCTGTACCTTCCCAGTCACCCCGTGATGGGTGAACACCAGCAAGCCTAGCATAGTTAATCTAGTTTAGCTAGCCTATAACTTTATCCATTCAAAGAAGTCATGCCTAATCAAGAGATCAGGAAATTTACATGGACTTTGAATGCTTCTTTTAATACATTTGGCCATTGAATTGCAATGGTGGGAGGGCCCTTTTTAAGACAAGCACAAACTGCACCCCCACCTGATGGGGAGCCCTTATACGGGTGCGCCCTCAGAAACATAGGACCAGAATATAGGACCAGTCTATAAAAAAAGGTAAGGGGATAGCTCGCTGTACCCTGTAGGTATGCATATGTGGCATTGGGGCCTGGGAATGTGCCCATTGAACTGCGATGGTTCTCTGCAGCGGTGTTACACCCGATGCTATCTTAGGCAACGTTGTTCTCCAACCACGTTCTGATCTCATCCTCATTCCTCTGGACCCATTCAATGTTGTTCCTCACCGTCTCCAAAGCCTGCTGCCTAGGCATCTCCCCAGCACCAGCGTTAGGTGTTAGATTGAAGAAGTGCTTCATCTAAAAAGACAAACACACATACAGCAGCATGTTGGAATATGTCATGAGATGCCTGAACAATAAGGGCTGCAAAGGCATTTTCTTCGGTCTTCTTCACAGGATTTTGGTATTTTGATGACTGTGAATTTGACTGCAGTGGGAGGAGAGGTGCAGTAGTGGGTGTGTTAGTAACGATCAAGCAGCACAGTGCAATTTTGGCATCAAGGATTACAGAGATTTGGGGCATCCTGGTGGCTCAGTGGTTTAAAGTGTGTACCACTAAACGTGACGTCCTGGATTGGAATCAAGCCAAGGACCTTGTCGCATCCCTTCTCTCTCTTCCAATCTTTCCAGTCTCTCTACTGTTAACTGTCAAATAAAGACAAAAATATCCCCGCATGGCGGAGAGTGCACTGCTGTTAAACGGGAGGAAAAGTGGTGTGATTTGGCCATGATTGAAGCCATGGCCACCACACCTACTGATAATGTATTCCTCCTAATCCAATCACAAAATCAAAACTAGAGCCCTAAAATACACCTCAGAGTTGTGTGTTAGAATATTCAATGTCATTTACAATATATGAGAAAGAATAGGCTGCACGGGGCTATTGCAGTAGTAATGGAGGATAACTGCAGGACAGATTTTTGCTGACTTTTTAATGGCTTCTACTGTGCCAGTCGCTGTAGAAACAAAATTACTCACAACTAGCAGTTGCAAGCAAAGTAACAATGAAAAACAGAGGGAAATTGCTCAAAAACATGTCAACATTAACAATTGCAATAAAGTTGTTAAATTCAAATTCTTAAAACTATTCTTAGTAATACTACTAACAGTAGGCATGAGTAGCATAATGGCTAGTCCTTACCTTCCATAACTGTAGTTCGGTGTTGTAGGTGGTTGTGATTCGATTCAGCAGGCGGCCCAGATTTCTGTCATTGATGGTGTATCTGTTATGTAACAGAAAATTAACAGCCATGGTTATAATAAAAGTGATCATTCAAATTACTTGTTTAAGCATTTGGCTAGCTTGTAGAAAATTAATTTTAACTTCCCCATCATGTCATTTTAGAAAATTAGATTAAAAATAGGTTAATTTAAGTTTTGCACATTGTTTGTTGGACTTCTTCGTTGTAAGAAGGACTTAATCCTTTTGTTGAGGATGTAACGTTAGCGTAGCAGGCCTTGCTAAGTATATGTTAGCAGTATTGTTAGCTGTTAAGTGGTAGTAGTGAGCTATTATTGGTGATTTAATTTGTCATTGTTATATTTCCATCAGCTGGCAAGCATGTAACTAGCGGTAAGCTACTTTTCACTAAAGCCCATGCATTATTCCATATGTGACAACAGACCAAATCTGGATATAGCTTAAAATTGCAAATCATCTTGTAATGCCTAATAACAATATTTCTCAAACAGTTACAATCCCTAGTAAATTAGTGATAAATTCAGCCTGGACCTGAACCCCATTGGGTCCACTTGGGTCCCTTCAGACCAAGGACCTTGTTGCACTGACCTGTTGACCAGGAAGTCCCAGTTGAGGGTGGTCCAGTCCCAGGCCATGCTCTTCCCCAGCGGGTTCCAGGATACATATCGCACCACGGTGAACAGGTCCTGACTCCTCACCACACTGTCGTCTTTAGATGCCTCCAGCAGCCTTCAAAAGATCACAAACTTCATTCTTTCAACATATCCACTTTTCGTTGATCTCGAGAAACACTGATACTCTAGATGGTGTTAAAGCTGCGCTAATCCATCCTGCTAGATAGATAGATAGATAGATGTAACATTATGTCTGAGCTAGATACAAAATAGACATAAAAATAAACAATATACAATTAGTTGAGTTAAGAGGATTTGTAATAAGCCGTAGCATTATAGATCATACAATAACATTCTTAACCTTCATTTTAATAATCATTCTGAAAAAGAGAACGGCCATTGTGTGTACTTGTATAGAAGGTCCATGTTCTCCACGGATGCCAGTCCATACAGCAGCTTGTCCTTCTCCTGGGCCAAAGTAGCGTCTTTGTACCTCTGAAACATTATGTTCCACATTTCTTCGGTGCCCAAGTTCTTCATTCCATATTGGTAGACCAGCAGCCTCAGGTTTACTGCCACGTTGCTGGAGGGCCAAAAGGTCATCAGAGTTTAATATTAGATCATTGGCTATGTTGACATACAGAGAGTAAACCCCCAGGGCTGATGTCAGCTTTTATTCAATTCAGCTTGAGAATTGAATGCCTCATTTCCCTGTTGACAGTGGTGACAAATAAACCCATTCTGAATTTAGATGATAGACAGACAGACAGACAGACAGACAGACAGACAGACAGACAGACAGATAGACAGATAGATAGATAGATAGATAGATAGATGGAGGAAATAGTGGACTGAATATGCTGTAGTAGTGATACCTGATGGTTCCATTAATCCACTCGACAAAAATGCGAGATGCCTGGGCCAGGGCATCCTGATCTCCCATCTGACAAGCGATACCGAGGACGGTCTCCCTCAGTAGCCTGTCAGACACATCCAACATCACTCAGTCACATGATAGAGTCAAAGGAACAGAATACACCTACATGTGTTTTACATGAACTGATTATGTATACAAGTTGATAACAGGTACTGTATATTGTCACATTTATGGCATACATGTGAGGTTCAGTGTTAAAAAAATGCATTGGTTTAATTCAATGACAAACACGTATCACGTATCATTCGTCCCCTGTGAATGATGCAGGCACCCCTTGGGCCAATCAGTAACAAGATGCATCATCCCCTGCCCCCTTCATCAAAATCAGACTAGTAGTCTCTTTCAAATTTTGAAAATTTTACCTTTATTCATAGTGCACGCATCAGGCCAATCAGTGTAATGTTTAAAAAAAAAAAACAGTACCAAAATGCATCATCACTCCATATTTTGTCAAAATTGGATACGTAAGGATATACTTTCCGTACCTCTCTGTCTGTGTTCCTTCATCTAACCATCCAAGTCGTATTGCGATTTCTCTTACATGGTCACGAAATAGTTTCTAAGGAAAAAAAACAACTGACATGATTTCTCTTATTTAACTCAAAATATACAAAACTTAAGTAAGATTTTATGGCTCCATTGCACAAAATGACCATAATACATCTAAATGGGTTGATAGGGTCTAGTTAGCTAGCTAACTCCTTTCTATTATGAAAATGTTACAGTATTATTTATGGTGATTACAGGCCACTGTAAGTTGTACCAGAGTTGTACCAGTGTTGTAGCAATTCCTTGGTTGATAAACTTCTTAAATTACTTAAAGGACTACTCTGACTTTACCTTTCACATGTTACGATAGAGGTACTACAAATCATCTCTGTACTGTGCACATGCTAATGCATTAGCATACTGTACATTAAGTGCCTGTAGGCAACTAACATTATATAATGTAAGAAGACAGACCTCAGTGTTTGACTTACCTCAGAATGATTGATTAACATAGCAAATTTCAATATTTTTGTATTGATGAGCTCATTTTGGTATTGTGGTTAGTTATAATTATGATGAATAGGTAAAACAAAAGCTTCAGTGTGAGTTTTTTGTTTAAAATTTTGACAGTTCAACACATTGAAGTCTTAGCCACTCCCTCACCTGAAACCTAGGGTAGAGTGCGGTGTTGTCTGACAACATATCCCGAACGTAGGCAATAGAAGTGGCCACGCGGTCCCAAACAATGTAGTCGGTCTCATTTGTCAGGTACTTGGTAAGGTCAAAGGCATTACCGTAATCTATAACGTCTGCCCTGATCAGTGAAATGAAACAGTAATGTGTCATCAATTTACAGTTGTATGTTAGGGGACATGTATTTTTGTACAGTGTATATTCAGGTGAAAGCTTACCTCCCAAGAGCAAAGACATCATCAATGTAACTGGTACGATCCGCTGCATCCAACTTCTGTTAAGCAAAATAACAGAGTCAAAGTGACATCACATTGTCTGGCCAGTTATCCACAGGAATAAGAAAAATAGGATATAGCAAAAAACAAAAAGAAATAGAAAGTAAGAATAGAAGAAATGGGGGTAATATAGTCAAACTCAATCAGCAATTTAAACACTAGAACATGTTAATTTGGTAATTTGGTAATGAGAATAAACATCAGATCATTGGCTCCAGTGCTCCATGCTAACACTTTAGCATATACTACGTTGAGTGATAGAAGGCTATTAGCATTACCTCTAAATTGATAAATTGCAGCAGCTCTAAAGATAAATGGTAAGTAATTATGTGTCTAAATTAAATTTACACAAAATATTATATCAGACTAAGGAAGTGTTTTGACTACTTTCCCGGTTTCCATAGCAAGTGAAGGTGTTGGGATGCTACAGTGTTAGCATGGAGCCTACTATCACTCAACATAGTGTATGCTAAAGTGTAAGCATGGAGCCTCCTATCACTCAACATAGTGTATGCTAAAGTGTTAGCATGGAGCCTCCTTTCACTCAGCATAGTTTATGCTAAAGTTTTATCATGGAGCACCTGAGCCACCAATCTACCGGGAACATATGGATGATTTTGGTGTCTATGTCCTCATCACTTAAACTTGTCACTGTATTCCTTTAAGACATGTATCAATGAGAAGTATGAGATAAAGTACATGAATGCATCAGGCTAAACATCATGAATGCAAAATAACAGCAGTCAAACCTATTGGGACAAATTAAAAATGAATGTAGACAATGTGTGATATAAAAATATACCAAAACTAAGAAATTGATGTAGGGAATGTATGTGGGAAAATGATTAAAAAAATATCAACAGAAATCTAAATATTTTATAACAATGCAGTTTGGCTTGTAGCTGCTCCAGCAGATCTACTGCCATGAGTGTTTCATTACCAAGTGGTTTGTTTGAAGCTGTTGACTAATAGTGCTCCACATGTGGTCATCATGGTTGACTCTGTAGAATCCAATGTGATCGTTGTTCACCTTCAGCAGTCCATCCAGTGTAGAGGAGTAGTTAACGTTAACGAGCTCTGAAAATCAGCATAGTGCACTATGAGTCTGGATAGCTTTCAAGGCAAGGCAGCACAGCTGAAACCAGTGATTTTGGCTGGATCCGTCAATTTTGAAATATTATAATATTGCTTCTGTAGCTACTGTAGTTTCATAAAATATATAAAACAATCATCAAAAACAACTATAAATATTTAATTTACACATTTCTCTACCAGTTGAGTCAAGTACACCAAGCACAAAATTCGGAGAAACTTTAACGGCCATATTCTCAAAATGACATTTCCTGTAAGCCAAATAGTTTTTTTCAACTTAAAATATATAGGTCATAATACAAAATGTGTTTGTCATCTTAACATTTGTTTTTTATAAATTGAGACAGTTATCCTCCACTGCAACGTAATAGGCAAAGATGAGATGGAGAAAATGGATGACAGGTGAAATAGGTCATTAGCCAGACAATTTTAGATTTTGAACCTAATTTCAATATTTTGAAGATTACTGCAAATTGAACATAGTACCTATGTTTTTGTCGAGAATTACAAACAAATCCTTGTTGCTCTTCACAGTGTGATATTTCACAGGGATTGTCCACTTGTAACTGTAAAAAAACAGATTCATTAACATTTGGCATACGAGTCCTACAAAAATTTATTAAAATCTCCGGTTCGACCTCGTTTGAGGAAGATTTTCATTCCTTTAATGAATGGTTTTGAGGCAGGCATATTTTACTAGGTAAATGGACCAAAGGATGGTGTCCTCCTATATTGACATTATTCAGTATAACATACACCGAGTTTCTGATCTGAGTAGATTAGAGTGGATTAGATGGCAAGCTTTGAACATTTAGCATTTTTTGAAACGTAATGATCTGAAACCAGGTGGACACCATCCTTATCCAGTTGGTCCATAATTAGACAGCTCTGGGAATTCAACCAATTGAACATGGGCTTTGAGGGCCTCTAACTTAAGAGGTGAAGGAGGCTGGCTGGCATCAGCATTGGGATCCAGGAGGAAGCGTTCTTGTCTGAAACTGGCACTAGCGTCTGAAACAGTCAGGTTCAGTACAGGATAACCCATCTGTTTGGTCCATGTGTCCATTACCTCTGCAACTGGCAACCCACTCACCTATGCACAGAATGGAGAATATGGTTACCGTTTAGAGATATTCATAGATAAAAGTTCAGTGTGGTTATTTACAGCCATTTGGCCTGAAATAGTGTGAATAGATGATTAAAAAAAATGATGATGTTCGAACATACGTTTGCGAGAGATTCCCAGAAGTTGGCTGTTTTGGCATTCTTAAAGTGGTAGTCCTTCAAGTATTTCTGGTGGGAGGAGAAAACAAATTAATCAGCATTTCACTGATCAGAACTTAAAGGAAAAATCCCCCCTCAGATACTCTTGCACTTTAGATATCATCAATTGGTGATGTTCAATGTATTCCAGGAGTTAATTTGTGCAAGTCTACTTCAACGTCAGTCAGTGATTTCCTGCGTTTCCCAGAATGCCTTTCAACAACCCCCCAGAGAAGGGGCGTGAACTTATTGCTTACGATCAAAGGTGGGCATATGGGCATATGAATAGCTGGAAAGTGTTAGTCAGTTGTGGGTTATACATGTAAGTAGAGAGAGCGACAGCAATAGCATAGTAAGAGCAAGAGTCTTGTGGGCTGCTTTGCATTCTGTCTACTGAGGCTACTGTCAGTGGAGAAATCGGTGTCTCTTCCACTTCTACAATGGATTTCTCCCTGTATCATTGTTTAACATTGGTGCAAAATGGTGATTCTAGAAAGAATCGCTTGCTCTTTGATTCTTTGAGGGTCTGACACCAAAACCTGACGTTTACCACTGATGTTTTAGATCACTAAAAATTTTCTAGCAAACTCCATTGTAGTTGCACTTGAAATATTTCATCACGTTGTCCACGTTTGCCCAGTTATCCACAAGAATAAAAAAAAATACACCAATAAAATGGTTCCAGAAAGGCAAGGAACATTGACTAACAGCTCTAGTTAACAATGTTAAAGGGTGGATTTTTCCTTCATTAATGCAACAAGAATTGTTGTAGAAGTCAAGATGTAAATGATAATGCAACTTGAGAAATTCTAACAAAAATACAATCTTAACTATCTGTGTGTGTGTGTGTGTGTGTGTGTGTGTTTCAAAGTTAATTAAGATGAGAAGGGGTGGTCTCTGACTTACTTGGCAGCCAGCTCTGAACTTGTCTTTACCCATCCAATCCTCTAGCATCCTCAGAATGGAGGCCCCCTAAAATAGTTGAAGTAGAATTTTCATTACGTTATTCATTACTGCTGTCATGCGTAAAATAATAACTTTATAGGACCTACATTGTTTTGGTATGGCAGCACGTAAACATTATTTAGATAACATTGAATACCATTGGATTAGGTCTATTTGGTCACTTTTCTGGGAGAGGCTTTGGAACACTCTGAAAGGTTCTCATTTTGGGTTGGAACTCTCATACTGTGTGTTTGCTAGGAGGAAATGTGTTATTGTGGTCATACCTTGTTGTATGAGATGGCATCAAACACAGAGGTAATCTCTGCAGGGGTTGACACATTCACAATAATAGGGTGAGAGGAGAGAAGAGCATCATCCTCCATCACAGGAAGGACATCACTGATGATCATGATGTCACGCTGTACACCATAAGGGGTAGAAACAAAAGTCTCAAGTGAAAAAAAATTTCACCACATCATATTCAATGTTTAATGTGCATTAAACATGTCATGAACTGAGATAAAACGGCACCTCCATCCCCATCAACCACTTCTGACTTCCTACTAGGGAAAATGCACTGCAATGACCCTTCAAGTCCAAATCCCAAGCGGGAAATTCAAGCAATATTTCTCAACCCCAAGGTTTCCAAGATGCAGATTCCAGCTAACACATTACATAATGGAAATGTAACTTAATGTAACTTTTTGGTCCCCTCCCCATTTCAGATTTACCAACCCAACATTGTATTGCTCTGATAGTAAATACCTAATCTTACCAGCCAGTCATCAGATTACCATCTGGTGACATAGGCTAGGTGTTCAGGCTAGGTGTGTAAATGTGAGTGTCATCAGCAAAACTACAAATTATGAACAAACCCAATGAGAAAGCAAAAGCTGCACCATACTTTGTATAATAGTAATAATTTACTGGTATGTTTTGCATTTATTAATTCACCAACTATAGGTGAAGATACAGATCAAGATGATTTTAATCTGTTCAATTAAAAATGTTTGACTGGGCAGTTTACCCAGTATTATGATTATAGTGAATAGTATTTGTACTGCAACAAACCTCACAGGCAGGTTAGATTCTGTCAGGGGAACTAACTTGTACCAGTGTCAAGCCAGCCAGGATAAAAAGAAATAGGAGTTCTGGTCACATGCATTGATGGTGAGTAATGCACATTATGAATGTGAAAATGAAAAGTATATTTCAGGAGGAGTCTGTAGTAAATTAACATATAATTGATGTGATTTTCCCAAATTTTGTGTGCACCCTAATAATTGTTTTTTTGGCTTTTAATATAAGGCAAAATTACCTAACGTCTTATCTGTGGCTGCTTGACTGTGTTCCTGGAGACGATATGAAGCAGATGTTCACTAACAGATATGGAAATGTGATGAATGACTCTTAATAAAAACCTAACCTAACCTAATCTATTTTTTCTCAGTTGTTCTTTTTCAATGGTTATTTTGTTTCTATTTATAGTTTATAGTTTTACAGTTGGCAATTAGTGTGGAAAGTGTGTAAGGGGACATAAGAAAGGGAGAAAGAGGGGGTTGTCATTTTTGTTCAAGTCTTGATAACATTTGTATGTAACTGAAAATCTAATAAAGAGATTGTTGGGGAAAAAAGACCACCTTTGGAACAGTGTCATGAGAAAACACTTAAACAGACTTGTGCCACTGAAAAAGAACTCACCATTCCCCAGGTAGGTTCAGCCTCCTCCACACCGATGTACTCAAAGAAACTGGCAAAGCCCTCATTTAGCCAGAGGTCATCCCACCAATCCATAGTCACTATGTTCCCAAACCACTGGAGAAAGGACATTTGGCATGAGATGCTGGGAAAGTGAGTGTGTGTACAGTGTAAGTGTTCAATTCTATACGTAAGTGCACACATTCAAGATTTATTGTCCTTTTATGGTGCACATGTCTGAAAGGGGGCCTCATAAAGGGCATAAAAGCTTCACCACTCTGAAAACTAGCTTGCGCACCATTTTCATCAATGCCGTGTTTACATAATTTCAGAAAAATGGGGTGACATCTCATTGCTACAACTACAACAAAGTCCCTGAATCTAGCAACAAATAAAAAATTTAAAAAGATAAAATAATTACTTTTTTTTATATGAATCTAGCAATAATGTCTCCAAGTTGGCAACAGTGGATATCAGAGCCTACAAAAAAATCCCACATGTCCTACTTGTAATTACCACTAGGAGGCATTTTTCCTCAGTCAGCAGCTCGTATTTATGTTAACTCCAATCTGACATGAGCGCAGCTTTAAATATATGTATCTAGTGTGTAAACACATTCGCAAACATGCCAACCATTACAAAATCAGACAAATAGGGAAAATAAAACACAAACAGATAAGATAAACCACAGAAACAAATCACTTGCACCCAACACATTTTGTAATAACTTACAGTTATAACATAGTTTTGGTTTGGTTAGCCCTGAATGGAATGACCATATCATGACTTTATGGTCTCCTCTCCAATGTGACCAAGAGAACAAGGAACTGTAATGCCATTTAATACTACTGATCCCTCATTCCTGTAACTTTTAAGGGTTCATCGAACTTAATTGACAGCCTCGCCACCCCTTATCTCCCTTCACAGTATAGTAGCTGATATGTCGGAAAGAGGTGTTCCTTCCTCATTCATCATAAAAGGCTTTGCAAGATAACACGTCGTTTTTACAACTCACTAACAAACCTGTCGCAGGTGGAATAAAGATTTTCCATACTACGTGGTTACATTTAGTCATTGAGATAACACTGCACTGCTTTGATGAAATCTTGTGCATATACACAAGTCATCATGAGATGACCAAGTTTATGATGAAGTTGTGTAAACTCATCTTGTTAAGATTTCCTATTGAACAGATGTTGATGCAATGGCCTGCACCAATGGCGAAAACCCGCATAAATATAGCAGGTATAGCAGGATGAAAGTTTAGACAACATCTTGTGAAATCGGGACCTAAATATCTTTCCAATATCAGTTCAGAACAGTTTCCAAAACTGTTTTAATATGATTTTTTTATTGCGCCAAGATATCATATTGTGAAATTTTTATGTTGAACCTGCAGATAATGTAGACCTATGGGGTTGTATTTTCTCCTACACATTGCTGTTCATGCACGCTGGGTTCAAAGGATCCTCATGTGGTCCACTCTGATATAATAGCTGACCACATCTACATAAAAACAGTCAAATAAAATAAATGTAATGCTGTTTAAGAGACTAAGAGACCCGTGGTACCTGGTGAACCAGCTCATGGGCGATAACGCTGGCCACCCGCTGCTTGTCGTAGGAGGACGACTGACTCTCGTCATACAGCAGGTTGGTCTCCCTGTAGGTGATGAGGCCCCAGTTCTCCATGGCGCCGGTACCAAAGTCAGGGATGGCTATCTTATCTGAATCACAAGAACAAAGGGAGTCCACTGAAGTGACCTCTTATCCCGTTATATTGCGTTATTGTTCCAGACAAAGAGAGATAGGGACTGACGCTACAATGAGTATTACCAAGGCCAAATGTGGCTCCTCCCACTAATATTCACACGTTAACAAGAATTCATTCGGACACCCTACCTGCATGTGTGTTCCCCCTGCATGTGTTGTGTTGTGTGTTAGTGCATGCGTGCCTGCGTGCACCCAAATGTAATAAATGGATCTTATCTTATCTTATCCTCTCTTCGTTACATACCGCATATATACATATATACTTTTATCACGGTTTCACTATTTCATACCACAATAAATATTGATATTTTCATAGTTTTAAGATCTTATACTTAGAAATATACTTTAATAGCATATACAGGTATGTACATATATTTTATTTGTATATTCTATTTCCTCTGCTGTATCCTGTTACTATTTGCTGCTGCAAAGACTAGTTAATAAACCAGAAGCTCATCCCCAGTGCCTTTCACTCGGACAGCAAATCTGGCTAAGGAGATGATTACGAGAGTGAATTTCTAAAATTACCTAGTTTTGCGATAGAGTAGTTCATGTTGAAATATTCCTCGAAATAGTCAAAAATGACCTTGGTCATGTTGGCTGCGTACTCCGCAGTTTTTATTTGACTTGGCTGTGCGTAGATTCTCAACTGCGGGGAAGGAATGAGAGAAAACACAAATAGTGAGTGAGTCAGTGTGTGTGTGTGTGTGTGTGTGTCCTGTGTGTGTCATGTCATGGAGTTTGTTGAGGGACAAAAATATATAAATCATTTTTATTTATGCGGATATTTAAAATAAAACGTAATATTGAATATATTTATTACATAAATATTAATGAATATGTGATATTTGATTGATTTATTTAATAGTATTATGGATATTGGGTACTATTTAGAACATATTTAAATATATGTTAAAACATAAAATAATAATAAAATCAATATAAAATGTGTACATCTTAATCATGAAAAGGCCTTTTTGTACAAACGGAGAAGTGATTTAAAGGACAATGCCGATAGTGGTAAACTCACAGGAATTCCTCGTGAAGACAGTCTTTGCTCAAAGGCAAACTGGTGCACCGCGAAACATACCAAATAGGTGCTCATTGGAACTGACTCCTGGAAGGAGGTTTTTATTTTATTGCCAGGCAGTTGTTGTGGGGAGCCCTGGAGAGGCAAGAGGAGAAGGTTAATGGGTTAACGCGGATGCCACTCAGCCCGTAGACCTGGGTGGCTCCCCTGCCCCCCACAAGATTGATATGTCCTGTTTTAGTATTCACACCATTCCCTCCTGGCCCAGCTTTCTCTCTCCCTTTGTGCGATCCCCACCATGGGAACGTTGGGAAAATTACTACAAACTATAGCCACCGTAAAAGGAATTTGACTGCGTCACATAGGTCACATTAAACTTAAATAACACAACATGATATAAAACTAGTATATAAAATGGTCAAAAATTAAATTTAGGAAATAGGTTTCTTTTCTTTACAGTGTGCACACTGCTGGAACCTGATGGATTGCACTGATAGGAATCTATGGAAGTCATTACCTTTCATTATATTGATACATACTTATATTTATTTCTAATTCAGTAATCCATATATAAGTGAGTAGTCGTCACTGCTAGTAACATCTGTAAGTAACAACTGCAAGTAAGTACAGTAACTGTAACTGTAACTTAATCCATACATTTTAGTAATCTATACCATGTGTTTAAATTGCCATCAGTATACATATACAACTGCCAATATTTTATGGCTTTATTGTTTTATTAAATTATTTATTTATTATTTTATTTATATTCTATTTTTATGTTCATATTCGGTCTGGTTCTATTATATTCTATTCCTCCCCCTAGCAGTGACCCAATTTCGGAACCGGGATCAGCAAAGCTTCATCTTTGCTACCTTGTGTATTTCTGAGATGCTGAGCAACAAATATACGGTGTTAATTCTTTCTTAAAATGGATATGAAGCATTTTGTAGATTTGTACCTTTCCTGACTTTAGTCATACCTCAACTGGCATGTTGGAGAGAGCTCCATAGGCAGCGTCATGAGTGATGGAGATTTTGTAGGTGGCCTTTTTGTTGGGTTCATCGAAGCAGGGGAATGACTTGCGGGCATCTGTGGGCTCGTGATCAGTCGCGGCGATTTTTCTGGTGAACAAGTGAAACACAAATTGTTTCAGAAGGTATCTGAGACCAGGCACTTGCTTTGTGTTATATATTTCTGGGACTTCTAGTGCCAATATTTGCTGTTTTGGTTGCCAATATGCCTTTGCATATTAAAAAAGCAAATTTATTCAAGAATGTCTGATAATCAAAAGATAGAATAACTGTTCTATTGGTTTATTTTGTTTTCATCAACAGATGGGCCAACTTTTAACCAGGAGCCTGACTATTTGTTTTAAAAGGTCTTCCTTGAGGAGCATACACCCACATTTTTTGGCAAAGTCTGTCTCTTTTTCCTGCCTCCCCCTTTGTGAGAGTAGCCTGTAGTAGAAACAATGATTTCTGTTCTTGTTTGCAACCAATTACACATCCAGTGATTATGTTTAGATTGACTCTCTAGCATTAAGTAAAATACTACCAGATGTCATTTTGCAGACTACAGTATACAGCATGTCATCTAAATGGAGCACAATGGACCCATGGTGCACAAAGGTTGCCACCTTTGTCCTCCTGGCTTATTCTACAGTACAATACACAACAACCGGTCCATTTGCACCATCTATTCCAGGGTTCAATGTAGCAGGCAGTCTTGCCATAGTGCCAAGCTTCAAATTCCTAACAGAGGCCTTGCAGTTGCAACACAAATCTCCCATCAACCACATCTGGCACCATGTTAGAGGTCCATTGAGAATTAGCTGGGTGCAAAATTGTTTTTTAAAAACAGTCTAGAAAAAGAGAGATGCCTGAAAAAGATTGTTGTATTGTGGGTGTAGATCAATTCAGTAACATTATAACTAAAAGTGTCTTGTGTTGGAGAAGAGTCAGCTCAGTTCACCTGAACAAACTGTTAGCTAGCTAACTAGCCAGCAGGCTAATTTAGTTCATTCTAACACGTGACTACTAGGGTGGGAGACTACTAAGGGTGTGTTATGTTACCTGAAAGCCTTCTATTGAGTGAGGATTTTTTTTACCTAAGAACTACCAACTAGTTGTGTGATATCCTGAATTGGAAATTGGAATATTTTAAAGCAGCAAACCACAGTAGCTGCACGGTACCTCAGAAAGTGAGCATCCCTTGCTTCTTATTAATGTTTCTCTGTACTCAAGTCTCCTATGAAAAGAGATCTCCATCTCAATGGGACTACCTGAATAAATAAAGGATTAATTCTCGTTCTCGACTGTAAAGACACATACACACACATACTGTATATACATCAACAAAAGAAAATTTGACCATTGAATGTAAATTATTCGACAAATCTTTCCCTTGACTGCATTATACATGAACTTGAATAGTGGATTGAGATTTCAAGTAACATGCAACATCTGTGTCTGTGTGGTGAGTGGGAGTGAATGATTGTTAGCTACGATAAGAAAACATACACAATAACTCTCTCCATTTATAAAGCTGTCTTTTTTTCTTACAAACTACTTTCATGTGCACAAGTAGACACATCTGTTTAAGTAATTACACCAGAGATCATCTTACCTATAACTGGGACAACCCAAATACCCCAGATCATTTCAAAAGAGAGTGGGCTAAAGTATGCATCATGTGCTTTTGTGTGTTTTGATTCCTGCTCTCAACCCATGCCTTCTGGTCTGGTCTAAGGAAATTTCATAGACAAAGGAACGAGCCTGTATGCTGTCATGCTCACAACTTTAAGGTAAAAATACCACAAAGAACTCACTTGGTGAACCCTCCTTCTGTGTAGGTGACCCTGTAGAAACCAACTAGAGACCCGTTGAGCCACCCCTGGAAGTCTAGGCTGAGGACGTATACCTCGCCCGGACCGGTGGCCGCCAGCTCCTCCGCAGCCTCCACCACCACGTACTGCTGAGGTTTGTATTCGAAGCAGCCCTTCACCGGCACTTCC
>CABFOQ010024043.1:0-25567 GCA_900660455.1 Gephyroberyx darwinii
TTGGGTGTGGGTGTGTGTGTGTATGTTGAGATAATAGCTGAATCTTATCCATTCAGCACTGGTGAACATGGTTAAGTCATCAGTAGCAAGCCTCTGGGTCTTTTGTGGGTCATTAGGCTTGTCTTGTGACATCCTCTTATTGTTCTCACCAGGTCCTTGATTCCTCCACTCTCAGCTACAGCACCAGGGTGAAATGGTTTTTCGGATGCTTTGTTGCAGGCATCCTGTGCTCAATATTTGTGAGTGTTTATGCTTTTTAATAGTCCTCTGTCTGACTGTAAACTCACTGCAAGAGAATGTGGTGCCAACATTACCTTAATCACATTTAACAGGTGAGCACATGAACAAAATTGATCTTAAGACAAACAAGTGTATTTGTAGACACCCTTTTTCTTGTCCCACAAAAGCTGCTCAAATGAACATAGCCTAGCTATTAAATATTGACCATTTAAGGAACTCCATTAAAATAATGTTGTAATTACTTTTTAATACACATACAAGACATTTTATGTCAAGTATGAGCTGAAGGGGGAAACACTACAGTTTGACACTTCAACAACAGCAAGACTTGTTACAGGCAAGCTGTACACTGATAATTCACAGTGACAGATGCCCAACTTCACCACAGACTGTTGTTTAGGCACGCCCTCTTCACACTTATCATTGGTCCTTTTATACTGAAAGTAGTCTACCACACCTAGGTGATCTTGATAGTGAACCAACAATATGATTTTATCGCCATCTAAAAGGGTTTCTGGTTAAACCTTTATGGTGCTTTGTCACTAGGGGGTGCTCATATTCTTTCATTAAAACCATTGTTGGCTCTCTAGAATTAATTGGAGAGCATACTCTTTTATGTTTATTTATATTTATATTTCTTTGCCACTTGCTTTTCAAAAAGCGTCCCAAAAGTTGCAGACGTACTATATTATCAAGTATCTTTCCAGGATTATTTTAGCTTGTTGCTTAGACTAGCTGTTTTCTAATTTCTGTAACTCCTCAATGACTCCTCAATCAATTGTGATTACATTATCCCATGGAGTTGACAGACTGTTTGGTGTTTTACCAGGGTACAGCATTGCTGTTCTTGCCCAATGGAACAAAGCTTTTTGCCGTCTTCTACACACTGGGGAATGTCTTAGCACTTGCCAGGTAAGACTCTTATTGTCTAGGTGAGGTCTGTTGATTTTGGTATTGTCGTGATATCATACATGCGTTTCTTACTAATATAGCAAGAAAACTCCTTTCAGTACTTTGTTCACAATACAGCTCAGCTGTATCTCTCAATGAAACCAAACAATTCCAGTAAATTGGCGATATTATATAATTGTAAAGATGATGAGGACTGGAAATTTCCTTCACCAAAATTCAGATATCACCAGGGTCCTTGTTTTTGGCCCTGAACACATCACTAGACAAATTTAGTTGTCTTGTGGTCCTTTAACTCCATATGTCCTTTAACTCCATACCACTTTATAAATATTGTAAATATCAGATCAGTTTTGTCTTTCAGTGACACAAAGAGACTCATACACACTTTGATATAATGTCAGCTTGCTGACTGTAATGGTCTGTTATCCTGTCTCAATCGATAAGCTATGGCACGGCTGCACATTGTGCCAAATTCTGCCACTAGGCTGTTGGTGAAGACTAAAACAATATTAAGATATCTGTATTTTACCATCTATACACTGATTGCCTGTTGGTCTGGGTGTAGAATGCACTGCCGGAACGGTGCAATGTTGTCCTACTTTTCTGACGATGCACACTGGATGCTCCTGGTTCAGCTTCAGTGTGTGGTGTGCTTCAAAGTCGATGGGTAACGGCTAACAAAACATGAGAGCTCAAATTCCTCTGCACCATAGGAGCATAATTTTCTAGGCTGATTACTTCAGTAATGACATTGTGATTGGGCACCACACTTCTTAATCCGTCACCATAATGCCCTTACACAGGTAAAACTAAGAAAAAGTCAATTAAAAATGTCCTTGTGGAAGTGTGACATTAATTCAGCCAGTATTCTTCAGGCTATGTGTTCCAATACATAGGAACATTATATTGACCCTCAGTGTTTACAGTTGTGGCAACAACTTCAGAATTGTATTGTCACAACATATCAGTGGCCTAATGCATTTTACTATAATCTAGATTATATAATGGATTCTAGGTAACATCTATTCTAGAATATACTATAGGTGTTGTTACAAACTATTAGTGGTTTTGTGTTCCTTCCTTTCCTTTCAGGTATCATGTGTACAACCTGTTCAGCTGTACATGACTTTGACTGCAAGCATTACAACAAGACCATTGTTTTCACTATGCTGCCAATATTAGTGGAAGTCTCATCACAAATAGATAACAGTGTTGTGACATGGCTTTTCGGTGAAATATTGAAATCTGAAATATTTTCCAAACTGAAATGAATTACTACATTTGCCTCTAAATTGAAGAGAGTTTTTGTATTGTAACCAGACAGAATCCAATTTTGAATCTAACTTTGGCCATCTACCTTCAAAGGTGGAGAACCAAAGTTAAATTCACAGCCATTTTACGGTCGTCACAGCTTTTGCTAGACCTCAGTGGTGATTTACCATGATCCAAGAAAAGGTGTTGCCCAGTTGTGTTATGTCAAATTACAGTGTAAAATAGGCTTATGTAAGCCCAGGATTTTTAGATAAACAGGATGTAATTGGATAATCAATTTTTGAAAAACGTAATAATTCACTGATTTTGGATAACACCATCGTCATCATAGTGCTGGGGGGTTTAACCAAGTTTTGATGTTTAATGTCCTCCATGTTAACGTCAGTAACGGTTAGTCCTACTGATGAAAGCGGTGGGAGTGGATAACATTAGTGTCTTTCTCACACTAAGCACTTGATAACCAGCATTTAGCTCTCGACTGCAGACCATCAGAAAGCACTTGCGTCAACACAGACCGCTCTCATGTCTCATCTAACAGCTGTGACGCTTCAACCCACTCAGCTCAGCTGGGCCTCGCACTGCCTGCCTGGTTAGCAGGGAAAGGCTTTGTCTTGTCTTTACTGACGTCATACATGCATCTCTGCAGGGTTTAGTTACAGGAGTGGATCATGGACGATGTAGGAGGTTTTAAATGTGTCATCATGGTGTGGGGCATGAAATATTAACACTCTAATTGAAACTCAAACAAGTTGTTGTATAACATGTAGACTATGGCAAATGTGGTTATGGTGGCCCAAAAAAAGTGTGTGTGTGTGCAGACTATTGAGAAACCCACCAAGGCTGTGACAGGATATGATACACAGAATATGTAATGTTGGAACTGGAGACCAAACCTACAGTTTGTCCTAACCCATTGAATACATGTGATAGTTTAACAACATCTGTGTGTGTGACTACTACATTCAGACTAACATAGATAAAGTGAAGCATTGTAGTATTGTGAAGCATTGTCTTTATGATGTATTGACACAACTTCCCTCAGTACACACACACACTACATAGTGTGTACAGTTAGCATGAGCAGCGAGAGCCACTATGGCTCAACAGACAAGAAGAGTGGTAACTACAGGAAGTCAAACTTCATCAACAGAAACTCCAGGGAAAAAGATAAGATGTGTAACTTGCCTATTTCTTTTTTGTCTTCTCTAAAGCACCTGCTTCCTAATGGGACCATTAAAACAATTGAAGCGCATGTTTGAACCAACCAGACTGATAGCGACCATTGTTATGCTGGTAAATACATTATTTTTTTACTGTTACCTTGGGCTCTTAGCTGGATGCTTCTTTATGTTTTAGTGAATATTGTGAGGTTGTTGAGGCCCATACTTAGTTCAGCCTTACAAGCCACTCTTTCTCTAAGCCCCCAATATGATTGTATCAGCTTTTGGTCCTTTAAGCGGTCTTAAAGGATTCAGAAGATAAAGTCACTTAACTGACTGATCGAGACAAGACAGTTCAGTTTGACTCTAGCTGTTAATCTGTTGGGAGATTTGGCGATTTGGCAAATTAATTTGGTTAGGATCCTACCTTTTCTGTAAAATCTTTCAAGGAAACTGATTCACAGATGGTCACAGATGGTTTTATATTATGCTGCAAGCTTGCAAGAAGTTAACTTTTTGTTTCCTCTTCCTCCAGCTCTGCCTCATCTTAACACTTTGTGCAGTGTTTTGGGTAAGTAGACTGTAAATAGAAAGAAAACAGAAGTTATGTATTTGTTGTCGTGCAATGTCTCAAGAGATTTTAATATCATAACTGTGTTGTGTTTCATTGTACAGTGGCATAAAAAGGGGCTTGCCATCATCTTCTGTATTCTGCAGTTCTTGGCAATGACTTGGTGAGTGCCACCCTCAAATCTCAGTCGTCTCTCCACGTGTAATACAGCTGGCAAATAATTATTTTGTCAGTCACCCCTATTCAGATTAAAACACATTCACATGAAAGAAAGAAAAAAATTTGGTCCAGCTGCTTCATGTCAGTGAGCAGGCTGGTGAAGTGCTAAGCTGACTTACTGCTCTGTGCACATGCTGGGCTAAATCCTGTAAATGGTTAAACTTAAAACAATCACTGTCACACTGTACATTTGGTCACACTGCACCTGCCTGCTTCTTTTCATTTTGACATAGCTTTTGATAATAATTGTTGAGTAATTGATCTGTTGTTGGACTGTGATAGCTGAGAAAATGCTTTTCTTTATTATGAAGACCAAGGACTGTTTCTTACTCTGAAAATGGGGAATAAATGTTGTGATGACCCTCACATAATGATAACCGGAAATGTATATTTAGTGATATATACATTTTATTAGATTGAGATTTCCCCTAGTTTTCTCTGAGCAGTCAATGACATCTGCTTAGCACAATTGTTCAGTGGTGTCACTGGTGTTGTGATGAGACTGCATGGTTGCCTGGCTTCCAGGTAGGTCAGTGTCTTTTATGAAGACACTGTGCAGGGATTAGGGTGGGCTTATTTCTTCATGATCACACCCTTTTCCTTAGTCCTGAGAAGAAGAGACAGATGAATATTTCAGTCTGTGTGTACACCAATATTTTGTGGGTCAAACCATTGCCAGCTATCTCTGGAGACCATAACTATAATTGAGATCACAGGTGAACAGTCCAGTGAGGCTACCTGACATCCATGGGATTAAAAAGTCTGAGAAAAGTGTATATAAAGAACAGGATTAGTAGTAGAGTGCATGTTTTCCCATCATATCTTCTTGACAAAATATGATTGGACTATGCCCCTTAACAATAAATAAATACTGTTGTACTGTTTCTTATAGTACCCATTTGTAGTCTCAAAACATCAGTTGGCTTTGTTAAATTGGACATAGGCTTTGTTTGCCAGCCTTACTTCTTTTATTTTGTCTTGAATTCAGTTCCATGTAGCATTAAAAAGGTCTTAAGAAATCTTAAATTTGGCTTTCTGAAACCTGCAGGTAACCTGATTCAGAAAAGAATACAGATCCTAATGAGGCTTAGCTATGTATAGACACCTTATAGGTCAGCGGGGTTGAGTTGCTGCATAGCAGTGAATAAAAAGTCCTGTCAGTGATGTATATGGGCATGTCAGCGCTTGTGTGTTGGTTAATGTGAGCATATTTGCACATAAGCAGGTTTCAGTGTGTGAGTGTGCATAGGAACACACACCCCCAGCAGTTCAAGAGCAAGGGAATGGATGGTCTCTGTGCAGCACAAACCTACGTCATTGGACAAGGCTTTGTTGGCCTTATAACTGCCGTGCTATCACACCTACATAGTGTACATTCACTTCCTTTCTGCCTGTGCTTTGCTCCGTCTCAGAGGCATTGCCTTGGCAACCACAAGTCACACATGCCAAGCTCATTCTTAACAGACTGAGGACATAGTGCACTCCCACGCAGGCCCTCAGACATGTCTATGCGAGGGTGGTTCTGTAATATGCTGTTGCCACTGACCCATGCACAGAGCTGGGCAAAGTCTTGTCCTCAGGCTGAATTTTCCAAATTGATGAAGTAGTCACATAACACTGTAGTACTACTGGTTGACTGAAGTCAGACACTTCCAGACTGAGAAGCTGAATTGTGCATTTGTAACTTCCCAAAAAAACTTCAGAGCATGGCAGAGAGCAGGAAGATGCATAACATCATAATTTTTTTTTAGTTTTTACCTATTCACATTACATATACACGATATGGTAACATTCACCTGCAAAAAGAAGAAAAAAGAATAATGTATAGTTATTCAAACTTGAAGTTCTGGTTGAGACCTGGTCACGTGGTATGCCCTCTAATACCATGGTCCTGCAGTAATTGCAGTAACAGCCCTGCATAAGCCCACATCAACAGGACAGAAGAGGTGTTTCTGCTAAGTGGTGCTCAAATGAGATGGTAATCATAGCCCGGAGATCCTGCAGTTAATCATTCAACTACTGTACTAGATTCCTTGCATATTTCAAATCTAGGTATTTGATCAGGGGCTTTGTTGGTAATCATTCTCTCCAACACACGTTGTATTGAACTGTCTTTGGACACCAATCTGTTTTGAATCATTGGTTCACAATGACATTAATCCTCTGGCCCAGCTAAGATGCTTCTATCTATTCATTACGTTGATGCACCATTAAAAAACATTTGTGTGTTAATCATCAAAATGTCATTATTGGAAAGAGATGCAGATGTTAAGCCCTATATCAACTTTAGATGCTGAATTATTTTGTTGTTTCAAATTATTTTTCTTGGTAGTGCTTTTAGTCACTCTTTATTCATCAGCAATGATTTATCAGCAAAACATTGCTTCATGTGCCTCAAATGTAAAAGATGCCCTAATAGATTGAATAAAAGAACAAGGATTTCCTTTTTCATTATGAAAATTTAGAATAACTCAGAGTCTTCATTTTATTTCATTTATTTCTCAAAAAAGATCACATTTTGTTGACAGTTCACATATTATGATTTGTGGATTGTATTTGAATTGTGATCAAGTATATGTATTTATAGACAGAAGTGTGCTGTCTCTGCAACTCTGCAAGCTTGTATTTTTAGTGTGACTCTGCTCAGTCCAATAATATATGTGTAATATTCTCTATATAATATTCTCTTCTATATTGTCAGTTTTGTTGACACCCTGGTGTTTCATTGTTTCTCTTTCAGGTATAGCATCTCTTACATTCCATTTGCCAGGTAAGACAACAGCATAACATATTGACCTAGTAACTGGGCGTGTTCAGCCCAGTTATACATACCTGTTGTTCATATGATTTAGACTTCATGGACTTTATTAAAGGTGTACAGATGTGCATCCCATAGCAGCTATATTGTGCTGCATGTGACATTAATCACTGCTGTACTGGTCTGACCCCAAAAGGAATTGCTTGGCCTATTCACTTTTAGTTCTCTTGGCTGCATTGGCCATTGTAGTAGTAAAGTAGGATAGATAGTTAAAGATGCATGATAGGAACTTCTATAATGGCTGCCACTGTAGTGAATTAAGTCAGTCTATTAGAAACAGGGTGTGACATACAAGTGGCTTGAGACACTTGCATGTCACATCCTGTTATACACCACAAAGACATTGTGAAAGAGTAGTTGAAAATCCCAGATACACACAGTTTTATCACGGTTGTCTCTCTGTCCACAAATGACACTATACTGCCACACGCACATAAATACCCAAACACAGTGTGGGGAATACAATGAGGTGACCTTTGAGTGAAAACATGTTTTTATTTATCTCTAAACATCCTGCTGTTTGCCTCCACCATATGGCTGTAATCCCTCCTAGGACTAGACCAGGCACCCAGCCTCACCCAAATGGCAGCTTGTTGTTTCACACCCTTCTGTGTTTTAGCCCTATGAGGCTCTTTGCTTTATCCATAATACCAAAGGGAAATCATATTTTGTGCAATAATGCTCTTATAGTCAGAATTTGCAAAATATTTCTCCCCTGAGTTGGCTTTAACATTCTTTGTGATGAGCTTAAATTAAGCTCTATGAGTGGGAGTACACAAAACATTTCTGATAAGATCTTGGCCCAATTAAGCTGTTCCACATAAAAGATGATGGTGAAAATCTTGCACCACTTTTTTCCTCAGAGGTTATTTGCCATCACCCTAATCAAGAAGTTTTCAGAGAATTGCAATTTCCACCTTAATTGTTTTTATATCACGTTAGAATTCCTTGAGAGGTTTAACATAGTGATTGTGCAATGAAAGGAAACCAACCAACCACACTTCAGCCATCCTCAATACTCAGGTGTTCAGTTCTTAGATCGAGCCATATGGCACGCTACTTCGGCGCTCAAAGCCAAGCAGGAGAGGTGATGTTGTTTTGCCAGTCCAGCTGTGAACAGGGTTATCTCTCATTTGGTGAGAGATCTGATGCCCCCCCCTCCAGTAAGTGCCTTGTGTATTTGGGGGACCCTATAATCCATCCTGACAGCTGAGAGACCTCCTACAACCACCCCTCATCCCCCCTCCCCCAACCCAAATGCTAACAATAATAGAAAGGCGAGACAAAGACCATGCCTGTTCCAGCCTTCCAAGCCCAATAGAGAGGGAGTTGGGCTGGCTGTTGAAACCCTGCTTGTTAAGTGATTTTTTTATTTTTTTGCTCCCTTGTTATTTCCATTTGTTTCATTATTTGTCAACAAATTATTTTCCTCACCATTTAATCCTCTTGCTATAATCCATTTTTCATTTTGTTAGGATTGGATTATTTAGCTCTATTGTTTTCCATGTTATTACAGGGCATCTGCATATTTTGATCACAGAGCTCCATCCTTCTGAATACCATAATATAAAGTATTAGCCTCCAGCTTTTCCCCTCCCTGTCCATGGTCAGTCAAACAAACTGTAATATCTGGCTAGCTCCATCACCATATGGCCGGTGGAGTTGATCCCTTAATGTATTTTACCTTTTTGGCTCTATTTATAACCTCCCACGCCTGCGGACTTTGGTAAAACCTGCTGTGCGCTTTCCACAGTGCATGGGGGCAACTGTTACTCAGATGTTTCATCAGCAATGGGGGACGTTTCAGAGACTTATCATTTATTCATGCAGTGTTTTTGGAAGCAGAAATAGCAGCAAGCCTCCAGTGAAGGTATAAAAAGCAGTCCTGGAGCTATATAGGTGGTAGCACATGAGGATGCTGATGTTGAATTTTCTCTGTATGCATCGGAGGGACGAATCAGAGTAAAGAGAGGAGTGAGTCACTAGTCTATCCACCAACCCCCCTCCTTACGAGTCTGGCTATGATCCCCTCTCCCGTCTCCTTTTAACCTTGACTGGTTTCACACCTCCTCCATCGAAATTTGACTGTGGCAGCCAAAGTCTGCATAGCAACACACTGATGGCAAGAGCAACAGTGTGAGAGGAACGGAAGAGGATGGTCTGTTGTTGCCATGGTGATCGCTTGTATTGCATCATCCCTCAACATGCAGTACCTGGAGAGAGGGAGCCCCATCATTCTGAGCATGTGGTGCTTCCCCGCCAAAACACGCTCACTTATTCATGACGAGCCCCACCCAAGCCTTCGTAACAAAGGCCGGAAGTGCATTTTGTGTCATCTTTAATTTTGTACGCATGACAGAAACAGGGAATTTGCTATGAATTACCTTTACTGGATTCATTGATTCCCAGAAAATTCAAGACAAATCACCCCATAACATTTTTGTCAATGCTTTAACACATTTTTTTTTTAAAATAGGAGGGATTATATTGTTTATTATTTAAGCTGTTACTTATACAGTGTCTCTCTTTTTCTTCACAGGGATGCTGTGATAAAATGCTTTACTACCTGTGTGACTTAGAATGGCTGTCCACAATTTTATATGAAGACTGGTTCCAATATGCAAACTGCAAGCACAGTGGCTATATTGGCTTTGTTGTTTATATACAATATCTCTATATTCTAACCATTGCTGTTTCATACTGTGAATTCTTCTATTCTTCTAATCAAGTCATAACATCAGTCTATTGCTTTTTGTGTGAGAGAAAGTTGTGATTTTAATGCTTTATATATTTAAAACATATTCCAATATTTTCTTGAGCATTTTGTACCATTTACATGCAGGGAAATTCCTATTGCTTAATAGTGCCTGTAAAACACAACACAAGTGCCTTACTGTTTGATTGTTTTTTACTTTGTCTACTTTGTCTAAGATTTATTGGCATTTTGATCAACCATATATTTCCACCTTTAACTGTGAGATCTGGTTATTATTTATTTGAATTGTCTCTCTGGCTTCCATTTGTTCAGGGCAGTGATGTATAAAGACATCTCAGATGCAATACCATATTTCATAGATAATTGACTTCCCTTAGGCAATAGAGGCACTGCTTCATGGATGATACACAGGGGTATATCATTTCCAGAGCCCTTTTGAGGTTTAGTCAGTCAGAGAGACAAAGAACCACAGAACTACTGTCTAATCTAATAGCTCCTCCACATGTATGCAAATACACCTGCCCCCCTTAGATTACCTGAAAATTAGTTCTCATTTTTTTAATCTTGATTTCCGGTCAGATGTTGCAGTGACCCAGTTCATTCCACTTTTCTGAGCATTGTGATTTTGACGTGACCTAATAACCCAGTATAGCTTGCGATGGATTCCCTATACAGCTTCAGTATGATGGCACAGCCTCTAAGGATGCGGTTGTCATGACAACCCCTGGAAGATTCATAACCTCAGCCCACCCCCATCTGTGGTGTCTGTGGTCACATGGCCCACTGTGTTAATGAGTAAGTGTGTCTCATGTTATAGATTACCCCGCTGGTAGTCCAGCAGAGGGTCGTGGAAGTTTTTTACAGTGAACAAAGGATTTTGCATCTGTGTGCGTCGCTCGCTACACAAGCACCAATGCAATTTAGCAGCCTCAGGATTTACTCAAGCTTTTATAAACATGCCTGCAGGTTTTCTTTGCTTACTTGCATGCTTACTATTGTCTCCACATCTTGCTGTGGAACTCGACACCCCTCCCCGCCATGCAGCCTGCACATAGTTTCATTAGATGGTTGTATAATATGATGGTGGATTAGTATGGACAAAATCTCCTTTCAGTAGTACTTGTGCAACTAACTTGGCACAGAACCAAGAAATCCCTAGGCACCATATTAGTATCAAAGTCATGTGAGGGATACAATAATTCAGGAAGCAATTCCATTGAATGAGGGGAGATTTGGTTATGTTGTGATCAGTTTTCTTTGCCCGCAATTGTGTTTTGGTTTGGGTTTTTTTATTACACCAAAGTTTGATGATGAGTGGGAAAGACCCTTCAATCTGCTGGACTGTTTAAATGTTTCCTGTTCATTAATCCACTGTTATGTCAGACAGAGGAGGGACGCCATGCCACAGCATCCGCTTTACTTTAAATACTGTTACCATTTTTCCATTTAACCATTATGAAATTTCATGAGTTAAGTCTTTGGATAGTACATTACAGTTGATGGTTATGTTTTATTAAGTAAATGAAATAAAATAATCAACTTAAAGAATTCTGTTGAAAGGAACTGCTCTATAGTTACACTCCTCTATATGGTCTCATAAATTCAAATGGAAAACATTCTTGTACACAATTATATAGTTATTTCCCCTTGTAAAAACAATACATTTGTACCCCATGTAACATCAGAATTAATGTCTTGTAATTGCACTATTAAATTTAAATTTAAACTGAATGTTGCAGTTATGTATTGAGAGCTCTGTCTATTGATTGACTTAATAGTAAATTGTTTTACAAATTGTCAAATGTAAATGCATCCTCAGGCAACATCAAATAAATGGTCTAGAAACTGTAGATTAGAAGGCTGTATTGATTTTTTTTTTTTCATCCTACACTGAAAAACAGAATGACATTGAATAAATCGAGGAGCTGTCTGGGTGAAATTACAGATAACAGCAGAAAGGAAGAGGAATCAATATTTTCTTCGTGTATTTCCCTAAATTACTTTCACACTTGGCCTACAGAGCAACACTATACAGCTGTGAATTAGTTGGAGCTATGAGTCATGCATGCCATATTGGATAAATTATTATGGGATGGGGGTCCAACATTGTTCAATACCACATTATGTGATACCTCAGAAACATTTTAAAAGTTTCACATGCTAATAGGTAAAAGTAGAAATGTTTTAAGGAGACGTCTTTATTTCTCAGCTTCAGAAATGACTGCTGTTGGAAATAGTTCTCATAAAACACATAGTTCCGGTCCTAGGTTCTGATTGGCTGAGTCACGTTAGAAGGCACATCTGTGACCGCATAACCATTAGCGTAATTGAAATATTAATGCGCTAATAGAAACTCACCGGTCACTATCCATACCGGTACTTGTGCGCTAAATAGAACTATATTGCTACGTGGGAGAATACATTAATAGTATATAATCATCAGTTAAGCTTATAAAAATGTATTTAAATTGATTTCTCAATTCAATTCAGTTCATTTTTTTAAAATAAAATGCTGTTACCACCGTTTTATAAAAGCATTAGCGTTGCAGTGCTTCTATGATTTTAAAACGGAGGCGTTGTTAAGAATGACGCGGAGAATACTGGATGGACGTGACTTATTGCTTAAGGAAGTTATTGAAAATAACTAAATGACATCACCACGCTTGTTTCATTCCCTGGCTTTGTCCGGCGTTCCTCTAACCACGCCTTCCCACCGATGGGATAATAAAGCAGACAAGCGGCGTGTGTGTGACCAGTTGAATCCCAGTGTGGCCAACAGGTGCACTGCAGCCGCCACAACCTCGCTGTTGGATAATGCCCGTAGATCGTTCCTCGATCCTTTACGCAGGGCTTTCTCGTCTGCACTGTGAAGACTTGGGACGTTTTCATATCCTGATAGTACTTTGAATCACAAGAGATGCCTTTTCCACCCATCAATCTCCACCAGCGGATCTCCTCTCCCGGCAGGGAACTATTCAGAAAAAAGAAACCCAACGTGCCTCCTCAGACTGAGAAAACCAACAAATCCGTGGGAGAAAAGGGGGGGTCCGATAAGGACAAGGTGTCCACATCTTGGCCATCGGCGAATTTAAGGAATTTGGGACGGAAACCGCAGCAAGAGACAAGTAAAACCCCCACTCAGAGGCTGGTTTCCGGCCAGGAGACACAGGGCAAGGGCTCTTGGCTGACGGTGCCCAGACCTCAGGAGTCGTCCGACGGTGTCAGGCGCTCCAGCTCCATGGAGTCCACCACCCACCGGGCTACCAGACAGTCTCTAGTCAAAGCAGAGGGGGGAAAGGAGATTCAGTTTACCTTAAGTCTTACCCCCGAAGCTATTCTTGTCATTCAGAAGCGGAATTTAGAAAAGCAGATGATGGCTAAGCAACAGAAGTGCTGCGCATCTGCGGACTTCAGGCACAGGCGGGTTTTCCCATCCAAAAAGACTCACGGAGGCTCCAAGAGCTGCATCCCTGTCGCCAAGTTGGAGAGTGCGGATCAGGACATCACCACTATTGTTAAAATCTCTCTGCTGAACGATCAGTACAAGTATGATGATGTGGAATATGAGGAGGAGGACGGAGATGTGGACGAGACGGTTGTGAGGAAATGCAAAGAGTGGCTCAAAGGAGTTGAAAGTGCCGCCGCTTTTGGAAAAGTAGACAAATTTTCTGCACTCCCGCACCTTAAAGGTTGCTGATACTTGACTTTTGACTCCTCGTTTTTAAATAGGATGCCAAGGACTGGAGCGGCGATGGACTCTTGAATAATACTACTGGAAAATGTCCACCTTGACAATTCATATGGTCTCATATTCAGTCTTTAAATATTGTTTTTCTTAAAACAAAGGGGAATTGCCGATGATGTAAGCGTAAATCCACTTGTTTCCAATGTCGTTTCATTTATTTAGGGAATTGTCTAGAGAGAAGTGTCAATACCTTGAAACAAGACAGATATTAAGAAAAAATTACACTTGACAAGTTGATTTCTATTGGAACAAGTGGATTCACCCCATTAGCACACCCTTTTCACTGGGCCCAAGAAAAATAGCATTTTAAGACTCAATACATGTTAAGATGGATATTTTTGCAGCATATGGCTTAACCAGTGCCAGTGCTTTTCCTCGTTCACAGGAATGTTTTGCGAGTGTATGCCTATTCGATGTTTTGGTGAAGTTTGAATTAAGTACCTTATATTCTCTTCCTTTGCACATGGTTTTTGTTTTCAGTGGACTGGCAGGGGGTTTTCGTACAGGGATGAGCAGAGTTGGACAGCAGTCCTTTGTGTCGGGAACAATAAGCTGTCAACACAACAGGGTTTACGCGCCTACTGTTGCAACCAAATTGGACTGTTTATTTTTCCTCTCACAGGAGGCACTTGATTTATATCTTTTGTAGGGAATAATCAGTCATGTACAGTATTTAATATTTGCTAAATATTTGTACTGTCAAATGTTTCATCATCTGACAATTTCATGCCATTTGAAGTAAAAATGTTTTAATCTATACAAGTGTCAGTGACCCTTTTAAACCTTTTAAAACCCAATATGTGTGATGAGAGGCCATTTAACTAACTAATTCTGGTAGCATGTTTCTGATTCACAAGAGAGATGCTTTCTTTTACAGTTCAGCCTGTTGCCACCTGGTATTTTACGAGCCCTTTGTTGCCACCATGGCTACCTAAAGCCATTTGGGCATTAGCCTAAGCGTCTTAGATTTCCTGTTAAGCAGGGTTGACCAGTGTACTGTAAGGGTCTGGGGCCCAGGTACTACATGTTGCTTTCAGGTAACCATCTCCAGTCTGATTCACTGTTGTGATATATTATATAAAACAATATGATATATCAAATATATCATATATCATAAAAAAAAAAGTCTAATGCCTGCAACCTACATACACAATTTGGTGGACACCTTTACCCAAAGTGCCCTGCTGTACCATGCATGCATACATTTTTAGCAACGGTATGCCCAGTGGGAATTGAGTAACCCTGGCACTGAGCTACACAGAACCACATGTTTTTGGTCTAAAAGTAATAATGAACCTTTTAAATTGCTTAAAGAGAAAGGATTGGGACCACCTGGGGGCTCAGAAACAAACACCAGCAAGTGTTAACATTTTAATATAATAACATAATAAATAAAAGATATTTTATATTGCCAGTGTGAACAACCCATGTGAGGACACTTGTTTCTTCATTGGTTTACTGCAGTGGATATGATGTATGGGCCATCAATCAAGTCAAGGGAAACTTAAAGGAAACAGTTTGCACATGCAACTGCCTGCTCCTAATTAACGTTTCACTGAGGGATAATTATGTAGTGTGTGTGTGTGTGTGTGTGTGTGTGTGTGTGTGTGTGTGTGTGTGTGTGTGTTTTGTTTTTTGTTTTTTTTGGAGGGGGTGTTGACCCTATTACATTGTTCCCTGTAACTTGGTAACCAGAGTTTTACTGAGTGCGGTACACCCTAGAGCTCAGTTGCATGCTGGACGGTGGAGTGTGAGTAAGAGTAAATACGTTAGTCAAGACATTTAAGGCTTAGTAAGTTTGAAGGGCTCACACACAACAGCTGGTAAGCTATTCTGGAAAAAAAAAACTTATTTAGGCTTTCACTTTCACTCTTAAATAAGACATTGTTTATTTGACATTGTTTTGGGGAATGAGATGTCATATGCCACATGAGCAGTAGGGCTTCCTACATTATTGTTTCCAGTCAAATATTTGTCAGTAGATAGGTGTGATTTTAGGTCTGTGTCTGTGGGTGTACATGCTTTTCACAAAGGATACCTTGATCAGTGACTTGCCTGTTTTCCCTAAAGGCTACCTTGATTGTGGAGTTGCCATGAGGTCTAAATGTAAAGACATTCACCAATCAAGCACCCTGCCCTCCATCTTGGATACATACTTGTTACCTGTTGGTGTCAGAAAGGTATTTAAGATGACCCGCTCACCGGCGCTTAGAGTTTCACAGAGTTTGAAAAGGGAAAGCACTTACTGTAGTTGATCAGGTTTCAAATAAGTGTCTGAGTACAAGTTTGTAAATGCCACGTGTTCTCATCTGTGTCATGTGAGTAAACAAGTAGCTACAGTGAAAACAAATTGTCCTGAATAGATGTTCACATCCACTGTCACAAAGAGCATCTATTGTAGCATGGTGTGGACTGAGATCATGGTTGAGCCAGTACTGTGTGTACCAAGGCTCGTTCAGTTCTCCATGGTACCTGTGATGATATTATCTACAGAGGTTGTGTAATTCTCCTCCATTATATTATTTCAATCGTGGTATTGTTTGGATGCCCCCCCCCTTTTTTTTTTTTTCTCATTAGTGGTGTTCACTGTCTGATTTAGGCAAGCATCTCTCTATAGCTGAGCTATTCATGACTCTGTCGGTCCTGGGGGTAAGAGCTGGTTTAATAAGCCTGAAGTTGACCAATAGAGTCAAATACTTGTATTCCAGTCCATTATTGTGAAACTTTCAGAATTTAAAAAAGCATGAGCTGGCAACCGTTGGGACGGTCGTCGTGGTTACAACTAGAAACACTTGCCCCAGTACGCCCTTCTGTTCTTTCTCATTCAAAGTTCTTAACCCCACCCCATGCCTCTACTCTCGTCTCTCTTTTTCCCTCCTTCTTTTCATCCTCTGCCACACACTGTCCTGTCCCTGTTCACACCTACAGCATCTCATGTCTTCATTTTCTGATCTCGTCTGCAATTTCTCCATTTATGATCCCCATCTCTCTCATACTCTCTTTGTTTAAGTTAAAGGGAATGTCTGTAGGAATGGCTGTCCTCACTCCAATAGCCTTATCGTTGTGTAACAGAGTGACTGGGATAGCCACATGATCCACCACTGATTTATAGTGGCAGGCAGTGTAGATGGATGCTGCCTTCGCCCCCGTCACTTTTGCACACACCAGAGAAAGCAAAGAACCTCAGGTCCCTTTGCTGTGCCGTAACAGTATTACTGTGGCAACGGAACTGATAAATTCTGTGTGTCCCACAGCTTTTGTGAAAATAGACAAAGCGGACACTTCCTGAACAGACTTGGCCCATAAACCTTAGTAATGTGGCCATTCAGCGGCTGTCTGTGAAGGAAAAGGCATTTCCCAGGGACAGAACCTCAGACAGGAGGTATATTAAGTCTGAGATCAGATGAAAAAGTACTCCCATTACGCTCTATCATATTTCATCCCTCATCATGAGTTGTAGAGGGAAGCATATAATTCCATGTTTTTTAGTTAATATTTTAGTATGCATGCTGTCACTTGCATTAGACCCACATTCTTTAATATTCCTGCTCAACATTTCTCATCCCTTCTCATCTTATATCTTCCCTCCTTACTCTCTGTTGACTTGCCTGTTCCGTTGTGCTCTGTCAGAGAAACCCAACATGATACAGTTGAAAACTGTCCTCCGAAAAAACAACTTGCCTTGACAACATCTGTTGTGTGTCCCTTTCATCATCCCAGACTGGGATTAGATAAGGACACTGTTCCTGACTGACAGGCTTAGGGCAGATCATATAGTTTTGTCAAAAGAGAGCTGGTGAAGATAAGGGAATAAGGTGAGGGCCTTGTAGGAAAGGAGGTGGGCATATCATAAGAAGGTTGCAGGGGTTGTTGTTTTTTTTGGCTGGGCATTGCAAGAACACAATGTCAGTTTGTTGTGTGGGAGGATTCCTGTTTGCTCTTGGCAGATGAGAGGGATTACTAAAACTGCATTCTTTTTTAATCTTTGGACAAGCTGCCTGTGTCACTCCTACAGTATCTAAATTGGGTTTTCGCTGTTGATAGGCAGAGGATGAAGACAAGGCTCAGTATTGGAGGAGGAAGGTGGTACAAAACAGAGACCCAGACCAGGAGGCCAAGGCCAGGCGTCAGGCTCAGCTGGAGCAGGTACATATAGAAGACAAAACCTCTTTGTAAAAGACAATCTTTCAATTATGACTGTATGCCACTCACTCAAACAAAAAATAATAAGCGAGAGATAAGTGCAGAACTGTTCTTGGAGCCATGATCAATGCCTCCTGGTAACCAGTAAGTGCATCATGTCCATCTCTGTAGTCCATCCCTATCCTGCCTCTGCACTTCAGTGGCGCTATTTCTCTCGCTTTTTCCCACGTCAGCGAGTTTCTTTTGATTTCTTTGTTTGTCCTCCAGCGCCATCTAGAGGCCTATAGGAACATGCACCGTCTCAGGGATGCTCTCCATCGTCGCTACGCTGCCCTGCTCAGAGAGAAGATCCAGTCACAAAGATTAGAGTCACAGCAGCGACAGGACACAGCCACAACAAAGCCACAGAATGAAACTAAGCAGGTAACAAACCATAAACATCGAGTTATATGGTTTGCTTTTAAACTATCCAAATAGAGTGAAGCCAATAAGTCATCAGTTGGTAGGTTTATATCAAAGTCAAGAAGCCTTTTCATTTCTAGAGGCCAATCTAATGAGATGAGTGGTTTGTCTTTGCAATAATATTAGATATATGCACGTCAAAATTTTTTTTTTGAAAATGTATTTAAACTGAGAAGATGCAGAAAATAAATCCCCACTATCCCTGGTATCCCTGATATCCCCCATGGGAGAGTGGAGAGTTTCCAGCCTCTTTCCCTGTGAGGTTTATTACATGGGTGCAGAGTAATCAGCTATCCAAAATGAGTGATGGAAACCACGTTTCCCTCAAACTGCCTCCCCCCGGTTCATTGTCAACACTTATGTGTGATCTCGATCTCTTTCTTCAGTGACACCCAATGAGGTTATGACACTGTTACTTCTCTCTCTCTCTCTCTCTCTCTCTCTCACACACACACACACACACGCACACACACCACCATGTCTGGGCTCTAATACACAACTTTGCAAATCAAAGCCCCACTGTCTTGACTGCCACACCTTCTCATTCTTCTTTACTATAGAGTCTTAAAAGTGGCATGCATGGTATTAACATCATTCCAACTGTAATGAACAACTTAATCCTGTGAGCTTGATGTATCCCCTGAACAACATGGACAGTAACATGTGAGGGTGACAACAGCAGTGCAGCAACACCTACTACAATTAACTTAAGTATACTTCAAATGTGAACTTACTGCAAATAAAACAAACGGCGTTAGATGGAGTAATCCTTGATTTTTAAAAAATCTTTCTTGCACAAAAGAAAGAATAAAATTTCAGTTCCTCAATTGAAAGGGAATGTACTTTTGTATTGTTCTCCTTCCGCTGCTCCATTGTGATTGACTTTGATTTTGACTGTGTCGTCTCTGTTCTGACTGGGTGTGAAAAGAGCAATAAGCTTCAGAGAGGACCTGCGGAGTTCGATAGAGGGGGTCTAACATGAGAGAGATCCTGTCTTATCTTTCCCTCCTGTAAAAGCTGAGCTTCTTTTGGAGGAGGTAATTGTCCTCTCTAATGACTTGCACTTGGGGGGAGACAAAGAGAGCATAATAAAGGACTTTACAGGCCTGCCAGTAGGAATCCTTTGGTTCAAATTGCTGAGCAAATGAAACTGCCCGTTGTTTCCTCAGCACAGATCGAGAGGCTCTGTCACAGACACGGAGGTGAGGCAGGACCAAAGCAGGCAAAGGCAAGAACACCTGCTGGGGCCTAATTGGTCCTTGCTGCAGTTAATGGCTTCCTGTGGCTGCATGTTTACTTCTCATTTGTCCTGTGTGCTCTGTTTCCCAGCCCCTGAAACAAGAGAGCCTTACTTTAAGTCCCTATTCCCACCGCTTTCTGTCTCTGTCCCTAACTGACTATCTGTCTGCCTCCTTCCCTCTCCCTCATGGCTCAGAAACAAAGCAAGTTGGCCTTCTCCATGTTGCAGCACAATGACTCATACCTGAGGTCCCTCCCCAAAACCAGCTATTATCTGGTAGGTGTTGTGTGTTAGCTGTCAAGACAAATATGGAAAAGAAAGCCTCACTTTCCTTCCTGCTGTCAGTATACTGTGTGTTTTCCACCATAATGTCATCACACGCTTTATGCCAATTCATCTCTTCTCCGAGATCTTGGACCTTCAGAACCAATTGGCTCAGCGTGGATGTCTGAAACGCCACCAAGACTTAGAGGACTTTTACAGGTGCATCAACTATAACTATGGTCCATCACAACTACAGAGAAGTCTTCAGGATATCAGGAGGAAGAGTTGAGTTACATTTTCACATAGGTCATTCATTGCTTCATATCTTGATACTTGGTCTGTATATGGAGATGTGTGATGTGATGTTAACAGTGGTTGGCAGCAGATCTGCAGCAGATTTGATGACTCAACAGAAGACACGTGGATCACCGAGATTTCCCATCAGTGCTGGAGATGGAGGACATGCGGACCAAGTTTCTCGCTCCAGGTTGTGAATACCCACACTATTGATTCTCCCTAACTTTCTTGTGTATTGAATACTTCCTGGTTGTGTGGCCTATTCTGACTCAGCTTTGTGGAGTGAAAAGCACTGGAGTGATAACCACCTTTTCCTCACGCGCTACGTCCTGTAAGCTAATTCTCCATATCATAAGGTATACCTAATACAAAATAAAAGCCCCCCCAAAAAATTAAAAAATGTATTTTGTAGTATTTTTATATCAAAATCACATTATTTTTACTTGATGAAATTGTTTTTATTTTAAGTCTTTTAAGCTTCACGGTGTAACAATAGGCGTACATACAAAATCCAGCCAATAATACCAGCACAGATTTTTGAACAACTCCCCCGCCTAAACTTTCAACAATTTGTGGAAGCCCCACCTCCCCACGTTATGTCCCACCCCAACATCCTGTTTCAACTGGAAATACATTGAATGATGGAAGCAAGACACCATCAAAATGTCGTTTCCTTGTGACTACAAAGGTTTTAGCCACAAAGCTCTCACAAAGACGATGTTTCTGTGGTCTGACCCTCACACGCTTTACCGTTGCGTGGGGTATTAGTGGAGCTGTCACCCCACTGTGACGCAGCCCAGGTCGGTGGTGGGCTGAAATGGTGTTAGTAGTAGGCTGGTTAAGCCTCTGGCCTGAAGCCTGAGCACCCTGGATCTGTATTTGCGCTGCCCTTCAAGAACAAACACAGACCCCGCTGGAGGCTTGTTTAGCGTGGACCCTCCCGGAGCAGAGAGCTGATTGCTCACGTAGAAGTGAGACGATCAAACACCATCTGACCCCTCTGTTACGGAGGCTCACCTCTCCTGACTCCTACAAACATCATCCAGGGGAAAATGTCTTAATTATGTCTGCTGCAAAAGAGACGCAGCAATTGGGCCAGTGGTGTCACTTCATGCCAGGCCTGCGAGCAGATGTTGAAGTGTTTGGAGAGTTTCTTCTATTTTAAAGCTTTATGAGCTTCCACTCAAACAGTGCTGTGTTTACCAAAACCGACAGAGATAATCTGAGAGCCTGTTAGAGTTTGAGTTTTATTGTGGTTCTACTGTCAGTAGGTATTCATGTATTATCCATGCTATCAAAAATACATATGCTTGAGGTACATATACTTTAGAGGAACCAATTTAAACCATGTGTGTGGAGATGACCAGGTATTGACTGCTCTTGATCAGATCTTTAAATCACAGTACCTGTTCATGTCGCCCACCGAGCTTTGTGTTTACATGTTATGAATGTATGACAGAATGGTGTCGGCCACTGTCACCCTTGTTGTCAATTAGGGCTGAACTCTGTTTAGTAGCAGCATGTATAATGTTAGTAAGGGCCTGCCACCATGGCCAGCACCTTGGCCTGGGACATTAGGAGCCTGGTAAGAAGGCTCGCGAAGGCTTGTGCTGACAAGTCTTCCATCGGTGCGAAATCTCACCGCTCCAAAGGCAAACACGCCAAGCCTACGGCCCCCTGTGCCCTCAACCCGGCTGTGCTGCAGAACATTCCCCACATCCATGAGAAATACCCAAAATAAAAGCAATTAGAGCTAAAGCCAAAATATGGAGACAGCAGAGACCTTGCTTATGTGCTTTTAGTATATGAACCAGTCCATCCCGTCTGTCTTGCTTTATGCCTATTTATGTGTTGATTATTAGCACTTAGGATTTAGCGGACAGTTGAAGCAGTAATCTGCTATCTTCATGGCCCTGTGGTCATGGTCTCTTCAGCGTGTTGAATTTCACAAGTATGCATGATAGGTCTGCAAAATTAGAACGGTCAGAACATGATATGTCTATTGCTATATACTGACCTCAATAAGTGGAAAAATGACATAAGACAGGGATGGTCTAAGCCTGCCTCTCAGCTTGCATCCTGCTAAGCAGTACTCCTGCACTTTATGAATCAGTGTGTCATCATAGCTTTTCAAAATACATTTTCTCCTGTTATATATGCGTACACATCCTCCGTCCTCCACCTGCATCCTGTGAAGCTCGTGGGGTTTGTATAGATCTGTTACCTGCTACACCGTCCTGTGAGTAAACGCTGCCTTGCTCAGGAGTCCTCCCCGGAGCCAGTTTGCACCCAGCAGACAAAGTGTGTCGTCACCCGGGTGCGCAGTGTTATCGGGTGTGAGCCGTGCCACACTATGGCTACCCTTGAGAAGTAGCACATCATTAGGAATATATTAACAACCCGACATGTTATGTGCGGGTCACACATTACAGCAGCAAACAGGAGGCAGAACCAGGATGACACTGAAGGTGTTTTAACATCATTTAGATGGGTCTTCAGAGTTTTCCTCACTATTTAGTACTTATTATAAACATTCTTTGGGTCACTATGTCAAGCTGTAGAGGGTGATTCTTTCAGCTGCAAAATGGATCCATTTCTAAGTGTGTGTGTGTGTGTGTGTGTGTTCTTAGGCCTCCCTCACGGAGCAGCGTTTTAAAGCGAGGGTCTGGTTCAGGGGAGAGTTCAGCAGACCCGCTCCTCCATGGCAGCCAGGAGCAGGAAGAAACGGAGCAAATGTTTCCCAAGGTTAGTGTCAAAACCACAGGGGCAGTAATCCCTCTTAACAGGGTAAACACACCTGGAGCAGTCATCGCCCGACCCTCTCCCCAAATCAACACACATAAAACCCACACAGAAAGAATACACTCTCAGCAGCAACATACGAATCTGTGGACTTGAAATAATACATATTCCCCGTCTCTCTCTGTCTGCGTGTGAAATAACTTATAATATACAGGCACTCTTTAACATCCTTCCAGTGCATATTGACTTGATAAAGCCTTACCGTTATATCGGAGATCATTTAAGAGAGGGGCTTGTAGAAGAGCAAGAAGAATGGAAAGATGGCTATGCTCAGGTGTTGCATATATGGACAAGCATGCGGGACTCATTCTTCTCTCACCTCTGTGTCAAAACGGGCCTCGGCAAACAGAGGCTGAGCCTGGCTGGAGGGAGAGCAGGGGAAGGCAAACAGTGGTCAGACAAGAGTGGTCAGAGCCAGCAGGCAGGAGCATTACTCACACAGCTCCGCGCTGACAGCTCACGGGGAAGGAGGAGAACATCTCAGATCCGCCGCTGCTGGAAAGTCTCTATGGGGAGGCTGCAGGCTGTGTGTGTTTAGAGGGATCCTATGGATGTGTGGGAACCTGCAGACCTCCAGGCACCGTTCTGCTACACCACATGACTCTTAGCTGAGAAGTTAAAAACTGGACTGGGGAAACTATAATCCACTTGCCTCACAGGAATTGGCTTTCCCCTCAGATGGTCTTTTAAATTCAAAGATGGAAATGTCATATAAATTTGATTATTCATGTGGCGGTTCTGAACTGTATGCTATCCAATATACATTTAATCATGTATAGCACAAACAGGTGAGAGATATAAACACAACAGCACAAATATCAGCCCTAAATCAGCTCTAAACAGACACATAGCAGCTCAAATACAGAAAAATGATGAGGCTTCTCTGAGCTGTACCTAAATTATTGCTATCCTTTGAGGGTGGGTGAATGGGGGACCTCCTGGGATAAAAGCACCATGTAGATCAATGACATTAATTCACAATGCTGCTGTCCCAGGATACCCCACATCAGGAAGTGGCCCAGTGTGACAGTTAACACTGAGTGGGGTGTGAGAGGAGGAGAGAGAGGCGCCGAATGGGACACTGGCACTGTGGGAAATGACACTCATACCTCTCTCGCTTACACCATCTTACCTCCTTACCTCTCATATACAACCAAGAGGACGTGTCTTTTTAAATTGTAAAATTATTTATGAAGACGTAAATGATGAATGCTTGTAATGTGTGCCACCCACAGATGAAAGTCCCCACATTTGGGACCCTGCAGCCCAACTTTCTAAGGAACGTACAGAGCAAGATGCCGCAATTGGTAGGTCAGCCGATGAGTCATCTCTTTTAGACAGTATTTAGAAACACAGCAGAGGGAATTGCTCATCTTTCCTATTGTCTGTAAAACAAGATTATTCCCGAGATTCCCGAGAAGAGCAGGAAAGCTGGGATTTACCTGAGACGGCTGAGGCAAATGCATGATATCTCCTTAACCAACATGGCTTTCTCCAAAAGGTTGGTACTTAAGGTAACAGTCAGACAAATATTGCTAAAAGTAGGTGATGCACTAAGTGATTTTTTGTGTGGTGTACAGTACTGTGAAAAAATCTATGAAAAAACCCGAAAAGCAAAGATTTCTCTGTAACATTTAATTTTTTGAAAATGAATGTTTGGAAATCTCGATTTTCTACTGACACATTAATGCAGAAAACCAAAAAATAAACATCTAACACCAAATTTATATTTAAAAAAAAATCTAGGGTGCCTAAGACTTTTGCACAGAACTGATGAGCAACATTCACCAGCAACAGGCAACAAAGTGAGAATCCATTCAAATGTTTCCTGTCAACAAGATCCCATGTGATTAAAGCAACAGTAGGCAGCAACTCCTTGAGCATTTCTACCCATCAGAGTTGCCCAAAGACAGAACATAGGGAGCTGTTACTCCCCATAGACATGCATTATTCAACTTTGGTTCTTGGTTTTTAGCAACGTTCAGTACGAGTGAGAAAGCAGAAGATCAGAAGTGTAATGAGGAGCTCTTTCAACTGCTCTTTAAACCGAGTGGGGTTTGTTTTTCTCTGCTTGCTGTGAACTCTGGTCCAGACTGCTGGACAGAGGGAGAGATTCACTGTGCTGGCAGGAGGAGCGAAGCGTCCCAGATTTGGTTAGTAACACAAACCAGCCACAACACAACACAACACCAGAGAGCTCCGTGGAAGGTTACACGTAGCTGTCATACAGTATCTGCCTTTCACGTTTGTTTTTTTTTGGACGCCACCATGGCAACTGTTATTTAGGAAAAGATGACTTTCACACCGAGTAGAATCGCCAGCATATCTGAGCATAGAGTGATTTGTGAACATGATACTACAGTATTACTGAATGTAAGTCTGTTCATTTGTTTCATAAACGTATTTGTCTTTAGGCCTTTCATTTCTTGTTCTCCCATAGGTGCCCTGTGTATTTCCACGCATTGACTCCAAACAAGGGAAGACAGGCCAAGCCGATCAGCCTCTGCACCCTCTGAAACAGTCAAGGAGCGGCCAGAACGACCGGCCTCAGTCAGGCAGCAGGATGACCTCTGCAAGGTAGCTACCAGTCCACCAACACAACCATTCAAAGCCCTAATCTTTCTTTATTTGTGGGAAACCAAAGTGTGTGTGTGTGTGTGTGTGTGTGTGTGTGTGTGTGTGTGTGTGTGTGTGTGTGTGTGGCAG
>CABFOQ010024043.1:29642-49143 GCA_900660455.1 Gephyroberyx darwinii
CCGCCCCCCCTTTTCCATTGCACTTTATGTAAATGTTGGCTCAGATTTATTAAATGCATGAATGATTCTCTATCTAATAAAAAATAACTCAATAAATATATCTTGGTTATTCAACAAGATTGAATATGATGTTAAATAAAATGTATCTTTATTTTTATTTTTTTTACTTTGAGAAAAAGTAGTGCCTCTTATCTGTAAATTGTCAAACATCCTATGTGGAGATCAATAAGAAGGTTTCTGTCTGTTCTTCTGTGCAGCCAATATCCTAGCCTGTGGTCCGTGAGTAACTCGCCCCTGACCCCAGTGTCCCAGACTGGGGGAATGACCAACAGCTTGAGCTCCCAGTTCCTTCGAGGGTCCAGCAGCCATTACCCCAGTCTCTCCCACTCAGCCACAGTGCCCTCTTCTGGCTCCCCAATGTATGATGGCAGCACAGCCACAGAGGTGCATGACACTACGCAGTACGACACCTCTCCACACGGGAGGCTACCCTCAGCCTGGACACCTGTAACTCCTCCTTCCCTTTGATGGAAGTGACTGATAGGAGTTTTTAGTCTGTAATGGGACAGAGATGGCAAATAAATGTTTGTCCTCCTGTCTGGGGAATGTACAATTTGATCTGCTATGACTTGAAGGAAAAATCAACCCAAAATGGATCTAGAAAAAGAAAAGCCAAATGATATATGATATTTTTGCAATCCAAGATTCACTTTACCATGATCTGTTTAGAACGAATGAAAAGTAGAGGCTTTTGATTTCTTAAACCCAGCCTTTATGGAAGTTGCTTCAATGTGCACAATTAGGCATAAAAGGTATGTATTTTCTGACTCAACAAACAACAAAATGAATAGCTTTTCTTTTATTTTGGTTGATTTATCCTTTAAGTTCATCCCATGCTTTTACTCAATATAGCAGTATAGTAAGTATCTTTCAATGTTTGTAAACCAAAATCCAATTTATTAATCTGCTTATATTAAGCATACACCCAGGATATTCACTGGCAGTATGCAAAAAAATGTACAAGTGAAATGTTTATAGAATTTAAGCATTGTTTATAGTGTAAATGAGAATGTGATTCTACTGTCACCTCAACATGAGGTTTACCATGTAAATAGATAATATGATGCTTTTTTTACCACAATGACACTGTTTGAGAATTTGAAAGAATGTTTCCCAGATTATTTTAAAACTAAAATGAATAAGGGGATGTAATGTCAGTAATCTGCTATGCAGATGATACACAACTCTCATTATCAGGAAAAAAAACTGCTGCAGTCCTCCAAATATCTGTTTTGAGGCTTACAGCCATGATATTAAAGCTTGAAGGTAAATTACTTCCTTTTATTCAATGCAGACTAAACTGAACTTTGAGTCATTGGTCAAAAGAAAATCTGTCATTGGACACCCATATCAAAAACATTGACCAAGTGTCTGTCTCACATGTCCACAACATACAGTAGCTGTTTAAGAGCTTCCTACCTTTTCAGTATGAGTTGTCCAAACTTCTCCACCTTGGTCAAAGCTCTCTCTCATGGCATCAGTTGATTGGTTTCTTGTGGGGTATATCGGGCCACTCCAAAGTCATTTTATTTACCCAAGTAGTCATACTTTTACTACATTGATCCCACAATGGAAAATTCCTTTACAACAGAAGCACCTCAACTGATACAATACAGAGAACAATATGAGGATGTTTTTTATTATCTACACCAGTGGTTCACAAAGTGGTGTCCATGGACCACCAGGGGTCCTTGAAGGCATTCCAGCAGATCCCCAGCAAAATTAAGAATAGTTGAATTTCACTATCATTTCACTCTCTAGATGCTACCACAATGAGATAAACTATAAGGTATATCTTATTTTTAATAAACCATCAGCCAGATGTTTTTATAAGATGTATTGGCACTGTTGAGGCCCTTCTCCCCACCAGCTGCCGAAAAGAACAAAAGTAAATCAATTCGTGAATTAGAAAATGCACTTCAAACTGAAATAAACTTGGAAGTCAAAGAATAAAAAGATTGTTCTCTTCCTTTATCCTCCTAGCACACTTGGAAAATGACAGAAATATTATTATATGGTTGTTCTATGTTCTTATAGCAAAGTAATCATATCAGGCAAACTCACTGTGTTATCTAAATCCATGACATACCCCATTACTCCTAAAATATCCAGTAATGGCAGTTCTCCGCTCATCCCCATGTTCCCTCCCTTTTTGAGTGTATTCTGCTCACAGGGGCGGTGACTTACATCCATCTGCATCTGTGAAAGAAGAGTCTGACCACTGGCGCTGTATAGAATGAATGTGGATGCCAAGACCCCCCTGGCTATCAGACAGGGTGAGGAACCCACATGATAAACACTGAAGAATGGCCCTCTCACTTCACATCCAGTCACATCTTGTCATAAGGGCAATTTTCTCACAAAGGATATTTGCTACACTTGGTCATCTCATGTGTCAGATTATCAGAGATGGATGTCAGTGTGAAGTCAATTGCATTTTCACTCAGAAGTAGCTAGTCAGTTTTAAAAACAAGACACTCACTGCTTTGTCTTACTAAGATAGCAAATAAAACCTCCACTTGCAAAATGGTATTATAATTAATATGAATAGGCTGGTGCCATTCAGAAAACTCACATTCAATCTGTTATTGAATGTTTCATGACTTTCATTTATACCTTTCATTTGTTAAGAACAGAGCTCAGAACAGAGCGTTTTGTTTAAGTCATGTTATTACTAGCATGAAAAGCTAATGACCTTAAGTCATGCTACAGTCATTGTTTCTTGTGTGCACTATTCAGAATTGAAACCTTTGTAAAGCAAAAATAAATAAATAAATAAAGCTTTTATGACTTCAGTGACTCCTTAGACTGCAGCGTTCAGTGATAGGGAACCTTGCTTCCGGATACAGGTAACAACATTCATTTTAGTGAAAAAACATGGCATTGCCTTCACTGAGGTTATAACTACTTTATGGGTGGCCTCCGAGTCTCAGGACTGAAAGAAGTCTTTGTCTTGATAAGTGATGTTAGTAACTTTGATGGCAGATAATATAGGAAGAGACTACGGGGTGTTTATGCTCTCATTTTCATTTTCACATGTAGGTCTAGTGAAATGGCTGACAAGAAACTGTCACAAGCTGTCCACCTACTTGAAATGGTAAGCATATAAAACTAGAATAAAAACTAGACAAAACTAGTGTACCACTTATCCATACAGCAGCTTATGAGCGTTTTAAACATTGTGTTCTGCTCAACAATTAACCAAAGTTAGTTAGTCAACAATTAGAAAAGTTTTTTGAGACTAAGGGAAATATTGCTTGAACTTCAAAAGGAGATGACTAATTACTGTTCGGTAACCATATATACTACCCTGGATCGAATTGGACATATGACCAGGGACCCTCGAGTCCAGAGTTCAAAAACTTGAATTGGAAAAAGATTACAGCAATTAAATGAAATTCATGACATAATTAAATAAAAGCTTTTTCAACAAAAATAAGACTTGTCAAGATGAGTGGGAAAACAGAGAAACTGCAGCTAATGCTTGTGGCTAGTACATATGCAAGATCAGTGTTCCCAACTCAAGTCAAAAGTCAAAGTTATACACAACAGGATTTATTTTATTCTCATCCTCTTCAGATGTTTAAAGCCAGTGTGCTAGGCTGTACTGTGCTTTCTTGTGCATAGAAAAAAATTGGACAGAAAGTCCAGTGGGACTGCCAAAAGAAAATTGAAAAAGGAAAAGCATGTAGCGATGAAATTAGGCTGAAGCAACTGTGAAACATCCTACCTCTGATCCTCTTGTCACTTCATCTGTGGTTGAGATTGATGTGCCTTAACCATGCAAGGCTCATGTGATTGAGCCAGCCTTAGAGGTTGACACCAAGCACATTTAGTCATTGACCAACCACCCGCCTCAAATCCCACTGCTACCACATCTGTGCTTGTGAAGGAAGATTGCACATTTTCTGGAGCTGTTGAAAGTGAGAAGACTTGAGAGGCTGCAGCCAAGCAAGCTATGACAGCCTCAGCCAAAGTTGCCATTAAGCAGCCGCCCTCTTCACATCCTCTCACCATTAAGCAGACTGCCAAAACCAACAAGATACATCTGAACAACTTCTCACATCTGCCTTTATGGATGCCCTTACCACCACAGTAACACTTTGTGAGCTGGTGTCAGAGGTTGATTTTAAGCAGGCCAAGGAACCACGATTACCCACCTTTTCTCATCTGGGACATATTGTCGCAGCATCTGTGATATTAAATGAGCGGCCTCCAGAATTTATTTCAGTAAAGCAGCCTCAGAGGTTGGTTCTAAGATGTCTGCCACAGCAATTCAGGAAGCTATTGCGCAACTTCTCAGGTCTGCTCCTGTGGATCGTCTTGCCACCTAGAACAACTTGACAGCAACAAAAGGATTCCACTTCTTCTAAGCTGGAGCGCTTGTCTCTGAGGTTGCCTGTAAACAAGCTGTCGAAGCAGGCCCAGACTCCGTTGCTCTCATGGATCATCTTGCCACCACAACTTTAGATATAAAAGAGCTTTCCACAGCTTGCACAGTGTGACTTGGCCTCTGAAGTTGCTATCAAGCATACTGCCACAGCAGAACAGAATAATACCACAACACAACTTCCCACCTCTGCATCTATGGACTTTCCTCTCCACATCCAGTATCATAGCTAAACTGTATGAATTGGCCTCTGAAGCTGCTAACAAGTCAGACCTTTGAGACCATCGATCCTGTTGCTATCACATCTGTAGCACTGTATAGTACTAGTGTACGATGAGGTAATTATACCGAACAGGATGAAATGCATTAAATAAATTAAGAACATCATAGAGTATGGATGTAATTCCTCAGATTAAAACTGGCATATTGTGCAAAAACCTGTTTGCATTGTGAGTAGTACAAGACATCGCCATACAAACAATGATTAGGTAATAATAAACAGGATGGTAATAATCATTACCACTAGTGGGTTTATAGTTTATAGTGTTTCTATCTGGTCTTCGTCATGATGGACCAGTATTGTCCCCCAGAGGAAACGTTTAGGAATGGATGGTTGTCTGGGTGTGCAGGGTTGGAGGCAATCTTTCCTGCCCTTTTCCCTCCTCCTGGCATCGTGCCACTCCTTCATGGAGGGAAGCTGAAAACAAATAACCCACTCAACAGGGCAGATAACATTGTGGAGCTTGTCCTTGGAGTAGGAACACATGGGAACCAGACTGCAAGGACGCTTTTGATTACTGATCTGTAAAATTGGACCAGGATTGGTTGTGAACCACTGAGCTTCTTCAGTTGCTGCAGGAAGAACATCTTTGTTGGGCTTTAAGAAGGAGATGTTCATTTGTGTTGGTGATGGTGGACCCTCGCACCTTGAGTGACTTAGCAAAATTCACAGTTGAGCCATTGATATCCATGTGTCGATGAGCAGGTGGGTTCTTGCAGATGTTAATCCTCATTTATTTTTATGTCATCTTTTCAGATCCAGATTGTTGCCACCACACCATGATATGAGGTGGTCTACCTCTCTCTTGTATGTAGACTTGCCATTATTGGTGATGAAGCCCTCCAAGGTGGTGTCATACAATTTTAAACAGCTTGGTGGACGGGTGGTAGGTGATACGTCACTGGTGTACACTCAGTAGAGGGGGGTTGAACATGCTGGTGCAGAGCAGTATATCCCATCAGGCCCTGCAGCTTTCCTGATGTTTAACCACCAAAATGTTTTTGTATTTTCTCTGATGTGTGTCTATACATCGTCAAATATTAATAGAAATTTCATCATTAGTCTGAATAGAAAACCTTCTTAAGTCAAAACTATTTACCCGTTCAATGAGAGCATACGTCACATGTGAGGCAAAGATACTTCCCTCTTTCAGTTTGGATAAGACGACCGGTTCTCCATCCTGGTTTTTAATTGCTTGTGTCTTTTGGACCAAACAAATGGATGCCTTTAGATAAACTTTGTGAAGCTTAGTTGGTTGTTGCAGTGACTCTACTAACTCAACACTATTTAGGATTTTTCAGTAGCTGGCAGGAGAATACTGTATGTATGCTATCTCCAGGGCAACGATCCCTGAGAAAGATATTAAGTGTTCTGTTTAAGGTAAAGTTGTGTTTTTCCTGTCATAATATAAATAGTATTTTCATATTTTGTGGTGCAATTCAAAACTAAAGCTAAGGAAAGTATGTTTTTTGCCATTTCTAGCACGACTTCTGTAAGCTACAGCAGTGCAACAAGAACTACTTTTCTTTTTAGTGTAGCTATGAAATTTGCCTGATCCTTTTGCATTTCAGCTTGGTTTGTATTTGTTCTTTCAGTGAGGCACATGTGGGTGAAACCATCTCTGGAAACACCACAAACCAGAGAGAGAGAGAGAGAGAGAGAGAGAGAGAGAAGAGAGAAAAATAGGATGACGTTCATAAGTGTACAGTATATTTGTATACTGAGACATGGAGTGACGCAAAGTACAGGGCAGTTGAGCTGTAAGAGCGGAAGAAAGGCATTATGGCTGAACTAAAGCAAGCCCAGCCAATGGGGACAAGAGCCCATTCAGCACCGAAGATCAAGGTCAGCTTGTAAAGACATCATTACATCCTCCCCCTCATACAGGCAAATGAACTGCAACCACAGGCTGAGACGAAGGAACAGACATCTCCACAAGTCAAATACACAGCTGAATGATTGTGATCTCTGTGAGCATCAACTTGGTCAATAAAATAGTCTCTATTGGTATGATTAATGTGACATTATGTTTTTCTTTCAGCTTCTTGTGTGGCTGTCTGTCTGTGTAAAAAGATATTTGAAACTGACTATTCATGCACATCTGTGTGAAAGGAGACAACAGCATGCTGGGTGAGCTGATACAGACTAGGAGTATTATCTATGACATAACTGAGGATAATTACTGAACAAATCTATTTTTCTATTTTCCTTCTTTCTGGGTGGGTGAATTTACAAGGCTCCAAAATACACATAGGTTTTGGTCTTGGAGTTGTTATATAAATAATTACACTACTCTGAGACAGCAATCAGACATAGACCTGAATAGAATAACTACAGTAAAAGAACATGAGGTATGATCGGTTTCATGATGGGAGGGTAGGGTAATAAAAGGTACATGGATACATAGAAAATTGGGAGAAAATATTTAACATTGTATTGTTGAATTATCTACAAACACAATTTCAGGCATAATCATTGTAATCATCAATCTTTTAAATCATTGTAATAACGCATAATTATCTTTGCCATGTCATATTGTTTTTATTCTAAAGCATAACATTTTAAGCAAGGAAAGATGATGGGACATCTATCAGAAAAATCTAAAAAGCCTTGAAGGCAGGGTATTTCTCTGAGCCTAATAATCCCATTATGATCCTATTGAAAAAAAAGCCCTCTCTGTCAAAGCAGGGAGCATTGACGCAAGCATGTCTTGACGTCAGTAGCTGCAGTGAATGAGGGATGGGAGGGGGAGCTGGCGAGAGAGGCGTGTTTGCCCTCAGAAAATACCACGAAATACCAGCGTCATTGGCATAAATTCAACTGTATCCCTTTGCATGAAACCGCCGCGGATAAACGCACGGATGCACAAAAAAAGCAACTTGTTTTTTTTATTTCAAAATGGCCCTAACAGTGAATTGACACAGTCGGGTAATACTATAGGTGCAGCAGTGGAACTGATGATGGAATATGATCCACTGACCCGGTAGAGTTCATAAATAAATCAGTATGAGAGAAATGTCTGTGTGTCTGCGTGTGCGTGTGCGCGTGCTTGTTGCGGCGGGAGGGGGGTTCGTGCGCAACTGGTTGCAGCCGCCTACCCGTGACTTTCTCAAAAGGAGAATGAATATGAGAAAGTATCATCTGCTAAATTTCTGAAATGTTTCGCCCGTATTGGATGTCTATCAAATCTACCAGGTAGACGGCCTCATTTTTTTTTTTACTCTTATTTGCTTTCAGGTGGCAGGTGTACTTGGAGCTGAGTCTGCCAGAGGGGAAAACTACTATCAATCAATCTGTAAGACAGACTGGTGGCGTCATCGCGGACCTCTATAGTAGCCTAGGCGTAACACCGGTGATTCTCCTGGAAACAGCTTATTCTCAAGTTGCTCCGTGCCTCCTGCAGACTGACGTGTTACCATTAAAGAGCAAATATATCGCCGCGTAAAACCTGGTCGTCAAAGATTGGTACTCCTAACACCATGCACGTTTGGTCAATTTATGTTTCCCTGGCACCTGGATTAGAAAGTTTTGCGCAAGAACTGTCAAAGACAAGTATAATATTTTCCACACGTCGCTGGACTGATGGTGTTGTTGTAAAAGAAACGGTATTGTACCGCGCACTCTACGACTTCTACGGTACAGTGTATCCAAATATACGCTGGGGAGGGATGCTCTCTTCCTCCACAGATGTTGCTGGGGGGCATTTTCTACTCACAACGTAGTGTGCGTGTCAGATGTTGCCAAAGGGACACGCATTAAGTTGCTGGTGTAGTTTAGAGAACGTCCAGTCCATCTCAGTTCACACTGGTCTGGAGTCTTCAACATACCCAGGAGTTCCCGTTGTGTCGGCTGTGCGTCATCCATGCCTGATTAGACTTGTAGTCTGACGTCGCCAAGAACTATTCAAGCAAAATACCTCATGCACTGAAAATTACAATAGATTTTTTTTCCCGTGTGCAAATCAATCCGGAATGACGAAAGGGACCTTTTCGGAAAGACGTGGATCAACAAGTTGACTCCACGCGTAATTTCCATTTGAGCATCGTTCGGCATAATCCTCGATACACGTGATGGACAAATCACTTCGGTTGCAAATATTTTTCATTTGTCAAGAAAGCTAAGTCCTTTCTGTCTCTGGAAACACATCTTGTCCCATGGGCTCCGCAGGTCCTGCAGGCTGACCGTCTCCATGCTTCACTGAGTCTCCAGATGCCGGCTGTCCGCCACATGGTAACTTTGCGCACACAGCACGCTGGGAACAGGACACACGGAGAAGCGATCTGAATGAATGGGACTGAGATTTACTCGTATTTCTCTTCTCGCCTACCCCTGACAGTTGCATGTGTTTTATATCCTGCTGGTTGAAGGCACCTTATATTATCAGTTTAGCTCGGATCAGCGGTGCCCAGATACATCATTCAAACAGGGAGCAGCAAATGTCGAAGAAACGGAAAAGTCCTGACGACCAGGGCGTCGATGAATCCCCGTCTGCAGGATGCAGTGATCAAGGTAGGAGAGGAGTCATGGTCAAACATGGCAGTGTGAAAGTTGAACTATAGCCCAGAGCACAGGTATGTGGTATTCACCCAAAGCAATCCTCCGGGAGCTAATGAAACCTAAAGCCTCCGACATCTCTGTGGTCAGCAGTGTGATCAGCATTTGTGAACAGGAGCCACAGTTCTCTGCCAAAGCTAGAGAAACTGTGCCAAGACTTTGTCATGTCACCAGGATGCACAGCCTCTAGCTGCTCTATTGACAAAAACGACTTTATGCCTTCTTGCAAAGTTTGAGCTTTATACTCAGATGAGCTTCACCCTATGGCCATGCAATCAAGTCATCCAGAAAAAAAGTATCCATATCTCCAGGAAAACATCTTGCACTTGCTGCTCATTACTTTTCTCAGTGGAAACGTGCATTAGGGTGGAACTGACTGCTCTCTCATTTCTGGCTACAGGAGGCAGTAGGGTGTTCACCGCAATGCAAACTATCCTGAAGAGTTATGGAGGTTGCTTCAACAACTCTTCATAATTAAAGTGCTGTAGCTTTTGAAGTAGCTTGATGGGAGACATGGCCTGCAGACCTATGGTTTCAAAATCAGGGGATTATTCTCCCAAGAGGAAGTGGGTGACCTTACTATCATTAACAACATATAGAATATAATATAGTTGGTGCCATTTCACCTAGATTATATACGGAGCCCAGCTTGAGTTTAGCGGGATGAGCAGTGATGTAGTGTACAATTTAAAGGTGGGTAAACTATGGTCTCCAGTCAGTGATCATCATAAGACAAACAACCACCAGCATCAACAAAAATCAATTATATTTTAAGAAAAGCTTATATATATAGAGAGAGAGAGAGAAAAGAAAAGTTATCCTTCATGTTCCTTGAAAACTTACATCAGTTTCCATATTAAAGATGTATACCATCTTTAAAAAAGTGGGTAAACTGAGTATAGATGGGTTTCGCCTCCCCTTCATCCCTGGGAATGAATATAGCTCCCTTGCTCTAAATACAAGCCATCCTCTAATTCAAGAGACAGCTTTTAAATACCTTGATTGGCAGTGTGACTGTTTATCATGCTGGTAAACATGTTTTAGGCCAGGAAAAGGTTCACCTTGGTACAACTGTCGCAGTAGAAATGGCTTACGTGAGGACTAGAAGTCAGTGGTGTCAATATGATACTTTTAATTGTATCATATTATGTCTAATAATTCATTGACAAGTTGGATAAGTAATTCAGCATTTATACATCATTTTCTCTCTTTCACTTTCTGTCTCTTTATAATGATCACGCTGAACGTACTACTGAAGCTTGTCATCTTGACAAGCCCCTCTTGAGAGCCTCAGTATACCTTGTGGTTACATTGGGAGAATTCTTCACTACTATGTGCACAGCATCTGTCAGGTCTAGCCAGTCCTGTTGAATTGTTTGTATACAACATGTGACCTGTTAGCATCAGAGTTTGTGTTTTTGGGTCGAAGCCCAAATGAGAGTTTCCCTTGGTTCGCACGGAAGGAGAACCGGGCACTTCCTTCCCCCACTGTGCCTGGCATCTGTGACTACTTAGGGGGTAAATTCTGCAACGCCTCCCACTGGAGTCATGCCATACTGCACGCTTTACTGTCAAACGCAGGCCTTGCCCCGCCTTGTTATACAAATTCATTATCAAAGCAGATCATCTTTACACCAAATGTAGATTTCTATACATTATTAAGTCTCAAAACCTATTAAATTCAGAATTTAATTCAAAGCACTCATGAATGAAGCATATATGAGTCAAAACCAGCTTAAAATTTAATCAAAGTAGCAAAATAGGATGAAAAAAAAAAAATCATGTTCATATGTATTTGACCCTATGAAATGGTTGCTGTTACAAAAAGCGAGGGAGTTCAGTCAAGACAAAATGTATTCATGGATTACAACATGAACAGAATCAGAAAACTTTGCTTTCACTGTTCACTATGGCCTTGCGCTGTTACTGTCACTGCCTCATTCACCGTTGCCTCTGAGTACTCAAGCTTGTATTTTCTCATGGAGCTCTTTTTTGTTCCCTCTGATATCCACGGCCAGGGCAGGAGAGGAGGCATAGAAATGGGGGCATTGAGATTCATATCAGGACCACAAAGCGTTTATTGTCTTGCCTCTTGGACCTGGAGTCTGGACCTGTCGATTACAGAGCCACTCCTGGTTGCACACAGGGCCTCTCCCCTGTTCTCCCCTCCACCACTGGCCAGCGGCCTTCAGCCATACCCAAGATCAGCTCTCTCCCATTACTGCATGTTGCCAGTGCAAAACTGGATACTGAAAGAACCTACACAATGACTGGCCACATTTTGTAATGCTTCCCTTGACCCAACACTGAATGATTTCTCAACCCATTGCTGTTTTCAAATAGTATACGCGTCAGTTACACCTGGCTAGCTAGCCCAAGTTATGTCAGTTTTCTGCAATCTAGCTGAAATGAACGGAGGGTCTTGGCTCTTGTAGTGATAGCTTAGTGTCCTGGCCCTTTCCCCCCTTTCCTAGTTGATGAAGTGGCTTTGGTCATGCGAGACAGTAGGGCTGTACTGTAACAATTACCACACTCACACAACACTGGTAATAAGGGATATGGCCTTGGTAGGGGACGCTACCGTCCATACGATTAAAAAAATGAGAAATGGCCAGTTAAAATATTCCCAGCAACTTAAAAGAGGCTGGTAAAAGCATCAGAGGTGGGTGACAGGATAACATCTTTAATGTGTCATCTTTGTTCTCCTGCATCAGACCCTGGAGAGCAAATGGCTGCCATGTACTACCTGCTAAAACAGTGGTGACACTCCCACCTCATAACCAATACGTTAAGAAGAACAGAACAAAACGACATTGTTCCTGCGCAGCAAAAGAGATCGTTCAAGGCCAGTTTAGTGTTTCTCTCATGTTTTGCATTCACCAATGCTGTAATAGAACCGACCGTTGAGAATATGGTTCCACATCTAGTGAATTGGTTTGTCCTAATGGATTAAACTGAGGAACAACTCAACCTCATACTCTGGCATGGGTTTCCAGCGGTGCACCATGTGTGTCTCTTTAGGTTGGCAGTGTGCCCAGGATGCTCAAAGACTTTGTGAGTGCAGCGGAGACTCACAGGGCTCTCTTTGCCACTCTCTTGACGTCACAACTCTGACCAAAGGCTCAGAGCACTTAGTACTTAAACCACATGCAACCTCACACACGTACAAATGCACACACACACTAACATCCTTCCCTCCGTCGTCCACTAACCCCTTTCAAGAATATTCTTATCCATCGTTTTGAAGACAATAGCAGCAGACAACAAGTCTTTGAGGGCAGTATCTGTAGTCCTTGATTGCCTATAGACCTTAGACCATGCTCAACCTGTACTAGAATACCACTTAGTGGACTAGCTATGAATTGCAGGTCACAGTAGCGCACAGATTTGAAAAAGGAAAATCTCATCTGAGTTCTTCATTGCCACTTTGTCACACATATTATTTTATTACATTTTCGCCATATTTTGACCTTCACCCTCACCTTAATTGGACCGTAGTTCTCTGCCATCAGTGTCCACTGACAGACAGACAGACAGACAGACACTAGGTGGAGCTAAAGTATATGAAAGAGGAAGACCAGGGAGCGGCATCAGAGAAATTCACCATGGAGAAGACAGCCATTAACTGTGGTTTTTGCAATATTTTATTTAGGGCTTTTGTGGATAGAATGACAGAATATGTTATTTTTAAGGATATATTACAAATATTACAGTTTCATTTGATGACTCCAATGTGCAAAGAGGTTACAACAGCATTTTTCATTTTTGTGAACTAGCAGAGGGATAATATTTGGGTACATTAATTCCATTGTATTCTCTTGATTCATTTATTGGTAGTTGCAGCATTATGCTGTACCTTATGATTTTCATGAATTGGAAAATTTCAACCATGAGTAACTCTTCTCATTTCTGTTGTAAATTAAACACAAGACCCCTGTAGATAAAAATACAATACAGATCAGGAAAAAATGTTACAGCACTTGAAATAATAAGCATGAATAATATGCTATAAAACACAAGGTGTGAGGAAGGCACATTTAAAGTGTGTGTGTGTGTGTGTGTGTGTCCATGTGTTATCAGTAAACAGGCAGACCTGACGTGTGGCTGCCCAGCCGTCTTGGCCAGTTCTGATGTCTAGTGTAGAGAGAGATTGACAGGCCCGTACGTCAGCACCCATATTTCTCAACTATGATTCATAGTGACTTTGTTTGGCTTGTGATGAGGGCGGCTAGCAGCCAGTTACAGCCAGTCCCCTCAACCACTCCTCAAATTCTTTGAGCTCAGTATGGAGCTCTATGGGGGTTATTTTATGTTTTTTTTTTGTCTTTTCTTTTCTTTTTTTTTTACTAATAAAAATCACCGATAAGACATTTAATTGATTCAGTTTTGTACTTGCACCAATCACTGTGGTTTATTTTGTCCATGTAGCCTGTCTCAGCATTTAATAGAATTGAGTTTTAAATTCTAAAAATAAATTAGGATTCCATTGTGTTTATTTTTTTTTTGTAAATGATCACAAACATGACAGTGGTATGTTAGTGCCTCATAACAGGTCAGCTAGATATTATTGAGATTTTAAAGAATTGTAGTTTTTACCTCTCTTGGCAGTGGCATTCCCAAATCCTAGTCCTACTGATGACATACTGTACATAACAACATAATGATTTTTTTTCTGCTTCATTCTCATGACATGTCATGATAGCACATGAGTGGAGTGGAGGGTGTAATGAAACAGTGCAAGGAGAAACTGCTTTAAATGTGTGATTAACTTGTAAATACTGTGAGCTGTGTGGCTTTGTCAAAGATGCAAGATGATTGTCTCTTTACTTGCAAGTGATGTGTCCAAGCATTAAGCTTGCCGGCTACACAGGGTCTATCTCCAGCACCTCACTGTATACACAACGTGTCCAGTCACGGGAAATAAAGTGACAGGCTGTATGACATCACTCAGCTGTAAGTAATGGCCTAATTGTCCTGCTGTGGATGTGTGTTGGTGGTTAAAAGGCCAGGACAGTCAGTCCTAGGTGTGAGCAGGTCAGCTCAGCGATCTGCACATTTATGTTCAAAGATTGGTTAGAGCAGAATGGTAGCTTGATGGCATCCTATAGCACTGGAGGGTTGCCTGCCTTATGTGGAGCCAGTAATAACTTCTGATGGTTTGACGGTGAGGTGGCGTGGTCATGGCTCATGTCCCCTGCTTGTGTCACCACCTATAGGATCGGACTCCTGCCAGGAGAGCTACAGCTGCTGCTCTCGTGGTTGTCACAGTGTCACAGGCACCGAAACCCACCGCTGCATCACGCTTTAGCCCACAGACTCATCATCAGACAGTCAGAGTCAGAGACACAGAGAATTTCATCATTGTGCGTAGTGAAAAATCATGGAGTACTAGCTGAAACAATAATTTTTTTTATCATCGGATTTGAATTGGATATTTGCAGATATGCAAAACACCAAAATTTGTGTGTGCGTGTGTGCATGTGCATGTTCTCACACACGTGTTCACTTGCATGTGCACATCTGAAGACACACATTTGACCTCTTGTTTTGCCTGCAGTTTTACAAGATTGCACAGTGAAGCGTTTTACATGCGTGAGTGACGTCAGTAAAGCGAACGAGCAGTGTTTGTGTTTTGCCCCTGAGACCTCTGACCACATGCTCGTCATCATCCCCCAGAATTACGGGTGTGATAATCTAGGTCAGGAGTGGCGCCAATAGGAATACTGCCCGCTAATCTTAATAACCAGGATTTGCATGTGTGAGAGATGTGTGTAAATATTAAATATGTGCACTGTGTGTGTGTGTGTGTGTGTGTCTGCGTGTGTAAATATTAGACAGAGCAATAAAAACAAATTGAGTGCTTATGTGCGAGAGGTAAAAGGTGAGTCTACAGTGGATTTTCTTATGCAGTACTGCCCCTAACTTCGAGGATTTTATTGCAAAATGCTAGATATAAATGCATTTTTGGGGGAAAATCTGTCATTTTTATGTTTTATATGTTTTATATAAACTTCAGACAGAATCCTCACCACCATTACACTTTACACAATAATAACATCCTACATTAGATATCTATTTATATGTGTTATATTCATTTAACTACTATATATACCTTACACTGCACTACACTACTCAGCTACAAATAAATACATAAACACCCTAAAATATGTTGTTGTTGTATTTGGCTGATGTGAGAATAATGTAGAAAAATGTCAGTTTTCACGTTGAAATGTGCAGTCAGAGTTGTATCCTGGACTGCATGTGAGCTTTGCAGGGAAAAAAAAAATACGGCTGCTAGCATGCTAATTTAAATGTCGAATCGAATGGTGCAGTTTATGTGTGTAATGCACATAAATTATGTTAGTACATTTTACCCCGTGTATGTGTGTGTGCGTGTGCGTGTGCGTGTGCGTGTGTGTGACACAGGAGTTGAGGCAGGCGTAATTTGTGCCAGCTCTGTGACGTCGGGGACATGAGGCCCAGGCGGGTGCTGTGAGTGGCAGTAACAGCGTCTCCTGCTCAAGCCTGGCCCATCTCTGACTTCATTGGCTCCAGCTCTGACGCAGATAACCCCCCCCACACACACACACACACACACACACACACACTCCCCGACACACACACACACTTTTTTCATCACTTTTTTTTTCACCCGTTTAAATGGTTTTTTGATTCATGTGCTTTCTGCAGTTCCCCCACTGCAGCGTTCCACACAGCTCAACATCACATATCTGCACCACCTGTCTGTTCTCCGCTCTCTAAATGCCTTTTCTCTCAGTTTTCTCTCATGCCACGATAGAAACGTTATCGACCTTCCTTCCCTTTGTTCCTCTGAATATTACCCACATGAACCCCCTTTCCTGTTGTATTTAATCGTTCAGTATGTGTTCTGAATAACGGTGAGCCACTGAGAGCATTAGGGGTGTTATGACATCTATCAGCATGTGGCACACACAATTATGAGAAGGCTTCCAGTTCCAGTGAATCAACCGCTGCATTAAATGAGTTGAAATGTACAATGGACCGTGTTCATCAAGGCACAAAAGATGCCATCTTCCTGGACGACAGCATTCAGTTCTACCAGCAAATTCCTCGTTGTGTTCTTGTTAAAACAGAGAACTCAGTTACAGAACAGAGAGGAAAATATTGGAGGTTTAAAAAGGCTCATATGGTGAAGGAAAGCAAAAAAATATCTCAAATTGTTTGTCAGTCACGCATTTACATGAACAAACCCTCTAGTAAGTTAGAGTAAATTAAAGGGCTGTGGCGAATCGGGGTCTGAGGAGGAGTTATTTTCATACAGTTATTTTGATGTGGTGTGGTAACTGGTAAGCTAGCAAGCTATTTTGCTTGATACCATTTGACCACAGTTGTAGTACAATTGTACATTTGAGTGGTCTGCTTCACATATTTTTCTGCCAGTGTGCTAATAGTGCGTCTGACTGCTCTGTGAGCACGATGCTCTGAATATGGGCGCAGGAATCCTGACAGAGATCTGAATTTACAAACAGTTTATTTTGCTGTCAGAGTACACTTTTGCTGCTGGGAGTGCCGACTTACAAACCCACCTTGTGCTTTGATGCTTTGCTAGTCGTTAGAGCGACCGATAAGCAGGACAATGAATGGCTTCCAGCTCCAGGGGGGCTGGTTGGTAGCTGACCCTGACCTCTGACCTCCCTGGAAGGGGGCAAGTGGAAAGAGAATTTCTCTATGGTGTCACATTTGGGAACAAGTATATGAAACACCATACCATCAAACCATGATTTTATATATCATTTGCTAATATAGTTTGCATAGAACGGTACATGCATCATTATTATTAACATCTGTTATAGTAACACAGTACAGCAATAACAGGGTTGCACCAGTATCGTCTGCATATAATTTCACAAATTCCTGTCTGACTGGTGGATTACAGTCGCAAAGCTCCATGGATTGTGACACTATTGTAGTGCCTGATATCAGCCATAAATTGCTTTGTATTTGTTCTTTTGGAATGACCTTCCAGACTCGTTGCCTCCCTCATTCCTTAGTTTGGAAGAATGTAACTGATACCAATATCTGAGATTTCTGCTTCTGACCAATTTGCTTCTCCTAGACACAAATTAGTTACAACTAGTCCTAAGGTATTTTATCCAACTTTCTGCCAAGGGGGAAAAAGCACAGGTAATCTATTACTTGTGACATAAGTCTAATTTGTGTCTCCAGCCATAGTGAGCACTGAGGAAGATCTCAAATAAGACGTATTCTAATGTTTCATGATAACCACGGCTCACTTTTCACACTGTGAAGGCGAAAGGAGACACATGATCATTTTTGGAAACCACCAATTATTTGAAAATATTGGTACAAGAACTAGATTTTTATATAGTATGTTTGGTCCCTGATGCCTGCGGTGTTTGCTATAAAACCTCCTGTTAGTTTAGCTTTTGTGAGACAAATATCTGACAAATATCTGGTAATTTTATTGATATTGTTCTGATACATTTTATATTATAGAAATCCTTTCAACAGTAGAATGAAAAAAAAAAACTTTTTTCTTGTACTTCTCATATTATAGGAGGAGAACAACCCAGATGGACTTGGTTTTAATTTGCTGTAAGAGATGTGTGAATTATTATAAATATGTCTCATTCAACTCTCATGACACTATCACCACAAATGAAAACAGGAATTGGAGTGAGATCAAAGACCCCAGTAGGAGGTTTATTTCTTGTGTAGCTATTCTTGTATAGTTCATTTCTCCACTACGCTTTATTTTTTGAATGGTCTATCTCCCTTTCCTTTGTCCTCAAAAACCTTTCTCATTGATATATTATATTCTCACCTTGTACACTTCGAGCTTGTGTACAATCGTTGTTTCTGTAATTAATGTAGCTGTGTGGGGCGTGTGATGTGGAAACAGGTGTACAGGTGTGGTTCTTAAGTGGCATCTAACTGAGTAATTTGTTGTGTGCTCCAATTGCACTTAGCTCACCTAAGGGCTTGTACTAAGGTGAAAAAACCCATGTATACATGAAAACTCTACCATATGGTAACCTTTGTGAATATGATGAAAGCAGGATAGGATCAATGACTTATTGGATTTATTAGGAATATTACGTGTCTGAGGTACCATCTCATTTAGATCCTTTCTCATTCCTCAAATTGTTTCAGAAATGATCAGAAATTCAGAAATGATCTAAGCAGAAAATATAAAAATTAGGGATTTTTGAGGTTGACATGTTTTTTTTTATTGAATTTATTTATCCAACCTTTATTTATCCAGATAAGCCCCACTGAGATCAAGCATCTCTTTTACAAGGGAGACCTGGCCAAGACCACAGCAGCATATTTAGTTACAGACAGAAAAACAATAACTCCATTTTATAAGAAGTCATAGATAATCTCAGAAAATGTAAGAGGAAGAGAAGGAGCGAGAGTGGTGATATTAATGCCTTCTCAGACTGCTTAGGTATTCCTCAAACAGTAGACTCCAACAGAGATCAGTTGTCTTACAGATGCCTCAAGGCTGTCCTCTCATTTTTGTTTCTCATGCCCTAACAATGGTTTAGAAGAAGAGCAAAAATAGAAAGAGGTTATCATTCAGTGATAAGCAAAGATGTCATCTTTTCTTCTGGGCTGAGTGAGCAACAAAGCTTTCCTCCGGTGAAGTCTGACGTGCCACAATCTGACAGCAATTATTCAAAACGGCAATTATAAAGATGACAGAGGGCAGGTGATGATTTGCTGCGATGCATATTTCCATTAACCTAAATTATGCACCCATCTCATATTTGTCCTAATGAATTACAGTGCAATGACGTACATTGACGTCACATGTGAGACGAGCCGCATTGCAGTTGCATGCAAATATGTGCATTCCAGGGTTCGGCATGATCGTACGATTACTTTTTTTATTATTGCATTTTCTGACATATAACAGCAAACGGAGGCAGCAACATGCTCGTTGGTTGTTGAACTAGTTGCGAGCCAAGCTGTGAAGATGTGCATAACTCCCTCAGCCCCCCAGGGACCCTGTATTTTCATGGGCTTGCCTCTGACGTCAATGCTCCGGCTGTCCTGTGGATTGTCAGAGCAGACTATTCAGTTGGGGGGGAGGGGACTAGAAGTCTCTGCGGTGTGCGTCTGCTGCATGTGATATGTGTGTGAGTGCGCGCATGTCAGCGAACGCCTGTGCCTGTGTGTGCATTTGCATGTGCTTGCATGTGATCTGT
>CABFOQ010024044.1:0-31316 GCA_900660455.1 Gephyroberyx darwinii
TATTGCTTTGAATTCTAAAATATTTAATATGGTTTGAGAGGTTCCTTATATTGGTGTAGGAGTTTCCAGGAGGGAGCCCACACTTTTTTATTAATTTTTTATTAAATGAATTAACTCCTGATTACACACTTTCACCATTAAATAGTACTGCTTAGATCACAGGGGGATTTTGTTGGTTATTGAGAGAGATGCCATAATATCAAGTACAGAGGAATCTGTCCCTCATTACAGAGATGAAGGTTGTAACTGCATTTTCTTTTTTGGCAAAATACACAATACACTACTTGGACCCATTGCAGTCTTTCTTTCTTTGCATTGCATGTCCACTTGTAGCTCAATACAGAGTTAGTGGTACATATGCATCAATCATATCTGCTTTACTAAACATAATTGGACTTCATGTCCCATGACAATTTGTTTCCTGTTGTCGTTTTTTATGCTGCTGATGGTATTTCCAGACCTTTTATTAGCTATTTTCAATTGGAAATGGTTTTGTCCTTTTTGTTTCTTTGTTTTGGTTTTTAAATTAGTCATAAATTGAATTCCAGGTTGCATTGAAAAGGTCTTGAAGTCTTAAATTTTGCTTTTTGAAACCTTCCCTCCACACACACACACACACACAGTGAAGCTCGGTAGCATAGAATAATATATTAAAGGAGAGCATGTGCCCTGCTCTGTAGACCTTGAAATCTAGCAACCATTCAACATGTTTTCAAATCTTCTGTTGTGTCTCACAGGAGTGACCTGGGTCCTGATGTGGGCTATGAGGCTATTGGGATTGTTGACAGCAGCCTACCAACAGTAGGAGTGTTTGCCAAAGCTACTGCCAAGGACACACCTAAAGCTGCGGCAGAGAAGTCAGGTAGGAGCATCCACAATTTAATTATAGCACAGATCATTTTGCAATGCATACCATATGTAATTCGATTTTAGATCTTAAGATAATTGCTTAAATAAACTGCTGTCCTGGCTAACAAAGTTGCCCCAAATAAGAAGACATGGATGTGACAAAATGTGTAAGATTGCATTTCTTCCTGTGACTGTTAAGTGATTGACTGTAAGCAGAGCATAACATAATCACAAATGATGTCAGCAATTGGTGAAAAGTTTTGTCTGTTTATTTTAAGACACGCCCGCCCTCCAGCTTTATTTATCAAATCCAGCCTGAAATATTCTCTATTCTCTCTGACATATTCCTAGCCACGAATAATGTAAAGGAGAGGGGAAAGCTTAGACAATTGGCCTTTCCCATTTTCTGCAGGAACTGGAATCCGTTCGGAAAGTGAGACGGAGGCCGTGGCCACAAACCCAGTGGCCTCCTCAACGCCTGCTCCTGCTGCCGAGCACCGGAAAGACGACTATGGCAAAGGAGTAATCTTTTACCTGAGAGACAAAGTGGTGGTGGGCATCATCCTGTGGAACGTGTTCAACAGAATGCCCATCGCAAGAAAGGTTAGCAATGTCGCTTCGTCAGAAAAATTCTTCACATCACAGCCTCAGTTACAAATTTAAAATATAGAGTTGGTTGAATTTTCTTTCTTTTCTTTTTTATAATAATTTCTTTTAGATCATCAAGGATGGCGAGGAACATGCAGATCTGAATGAAGTGGCCAAGCTCTTCAACATCCATGAGGATTAAGTCCACTCTCTGGAGGCTGAGGCTTAGCTACTGGTGGGAAGGGACTGTCACTACACATGAAACATGAAGGCTTTGAACTTTGACAGTCATCGCCAGGCTTTGGAAGACCCAACTGTTAATGCATAAGAGCATGGGAGGATTTTTGTAAATTGTATTCCATGTTGCTGGGATATTTTCATATTTGGAATTTGTATCAACTGCGCCTCCTTTTTGTTATTTTTTTGTTTTCTGTTCAAGAGAAATCAAATTGCTCAGTCCGTCTCATCATAATGCTACCACTAGCCTATGTTTGCTCATGTTGCATATTGTGGTCAAGCTGTAATTGTTCAACCCCTTTTCCCCCAGAGTACCACCACGCTAGCAATGTTGATCATGTGATCATGAATTATTGTTTTTCTCTGTGTGATCAGAGCAGCTTGTAATGTGAAAAGCTGCAATAAAAGCTATTTTTAAAGTGAAGTGATCTGATATTTTCAAGTATTCTGCTTGATAATGGCCACTGACAACATACCAGTTAACTTGCCTTCTGAGCAGCAGTTGTGTGAGGTTCAACATGTACAGCACATTGTTTGATTTAACGCGTCTATCCTGAGGCATTTTTAAACTACGCGCATTGCTGGGGAAATTTACTTAACAAAATTGGAATGAAGTGATTTTGAGGTCCAGCTTGAAGCACCTATGGTTTCCATGAGATGAAATGGGAACAGGCAGTCGTGACCGGACCGGTTCATCTGTGTGGAGGCACAAAGAAATTAAGTAGGTCTCCAAAGAAAACGGCAACATTAAAATTAAGGTTGGCCTACTTATCTCCTCTGGAGGTGGAAATGCTCATGCATGCGGAAACATTGTTTTTTTTTTGTTGTTTTGCTTTATACTTTAAGTAATATATTAATGTTTTCTTATCCTATTGGACACTAGACCCTAGAGTGAAATGCTCTTTCTTTGCCATTAATTTTACATGAGGAAATGGTTGAATTGTCTTGCTTCTCTTCTGTATATATATATATAAACTTGAGCATCCATGTGGATAGTAGAATTTGGCCAGCTATTTGAAAATTAAGTAATTAACCCATGAGCAGAAGACATCCCTGCTGAGGGAGAAGGTAAACAACCTGTACGTGTAATTGCACTTAAGAAAAATGGAGAGAGAAAAATTAATACACTTGAATTTGAACTCCCTGTCTTATTTCCTTTATAATGCCTTGAATACAACATAGCTTATAGTTGTTCTCTTTACCTTCCTACTGAGGAACCTTTCTCCTTCAACAGTCTTATCAATCTGATTTGATTTACTTTCCACCTCTCCCAAGGTACAAAACAACTTTCTGATGTCATTAACTTTGCAGACACAGTTGCACTATAGGAGGTGATGTACCAGCGATATTGGCCTCTTTTCTGGTCAATGATTGTTACCATTACAATAATAAAAATTCACCTGGATGTAAATGCTCAGACATGCTAGGTGTCTGCCTAGTCAGTCTCCAATTCATTGTGAATGGAGCAGCTCCAGGTTTTGTCTCGACCAGATGTGTCAGATGAGAGCTTTCCCTCATTTCTTTGGAAGGGAAGCTCACTAACATTGACTGACCTGTCTAAAGTAATCAGTCAAATTAATTGTAGTTTTGGTGGATCTTCACTTGGACATGATTCATTATTATTATTAATTTAATAAATTTTACAGCATATGGCATCATCTTGTGCAAATATTCATATAATGTTTGACAGTATTAATTGTTAATTTATTTATAGTGAAAGATACTGAGTCTACCCATGAGTAACACCTGTGATTTGAATTCAAACCATTCCCATTAAAAGCGGATGCTTTAATGAGCTGGTCTTTAAGCAACTTGGGATCAAACTGCTTTGGAAATGGCATGAAAATGGTGCTGTCTCTTTAAGTATTCTTGCAGTAATTCCTGGAGCATGCATATGGCCATGAAAAAGAAATAAAGCTAGAGGTCCTCCACACAAACACTCACAGAAAACTTCCCTAGATTTTGAATTATACAGCAGCAGCGTCCTGTATTTTACACCTGCGGAGAGTGGGAGGTTCAGATGATTCCATAAGACAGAGCCTGGCCAGAAGAGCAATAACAAGTCCCTATTATCTCGTCTTTTTCACTGACTCTTTCCATCGGCCTCATTTTCTACCTATCTTCTCATTCATGCAAAGAGAATGCATTCACACGTCCTATGTATGGTGTGGGTCTCATCTGTCATTTTTCTGCAAGGGAGGTAAGAGACATTTTAAATTGTAATTTATTAATCTTACTGGCCTTATTGTTTTAAAATGTCTTAGAATTAAAAGTAAGTTTATTGTCAGCATTTGATATAGTAACTACACATTAATCACACATTACATTAGTCATTAGAATGTTTTACTGTATTTAAAATGTAATGATTTTTAAATTCAAGGCAGATTTAATAGATAATATGTAATTACAGTCTGAGACAGTAGATGAGCTGTGTTTTTACCTGGCCTGAGACCACGAGACGTGTGACGTCCTCCCAAATTTTGCAGTACAATACATTAAAGACTACTGCTACTGGAATTTACCAGATAGTGAAAATGTTCATTAGTGTGTAATCAGGATAATCTTTACATTATTATTAAATGATTTTAGATAAATGTACTGTGGAGAAATACTTTTTTGATTCAAAATATTTATCTGAATCATGTTCTACATTTACAACAATATTTTACATGATGGCAAAAATATTACTATAATATGATTCATCAAGTTCATTGCAGACCTTTTCTGTAGGGAAATTGGGGGCTAATTTACAGTATCATTGCATCGTTTGGGATGTTGCTCTTACCACAGTTCTCTTACAAAGAAGAAAGAAAAACATGATGCAGTTATGTCGGTGCTACCAGAGGTGGTTTCTCTTGTCACCCAGCAGGTCCGGGTACTGTAAGGAGATGAAGTTCCCCAGCAGGGCAGCCAGGGCCCCCTCCCCATCTGACTTTCTGGACAAACTGATGGGACGGACATCTGGGTATGACGCTCGCATCAGACCAAACTTCAAAGGTAACATAGTGTGCAGTGGTGGGTACTTCTCTGTCAAGACAGGTGTTAGTGTGTGTAGCTTTTCATAGCAATCTAGGCAGTGAAGTAGCACAAATCATTAACAGATGTGTTACGTGAGAGATGCTGCAGGCTATGATGTTTTTACACAGAATTTAACACCTTGTTTAAAGTGTTTCATTTCATCATCCCCCTGTATGTTGACCCATAGCTTTAGGTTATGATATTTTTACCCATAATTCTTCCAGGTCTTTGTTTTTTGTGATAAATGTATCATTACTCTTGTATATTAACCCATAGACCTACTTTAGTCCTTTCTTTATCTCTCCTTGCGAGTGAAGCCGGCAGATTCCCTCTGACATATTCTCTCTGACATATTTCCTCCTCATATCTCTGGGGTCGCATTTCATATATTTTTCATACTTGCTCCACATCCCTGCCAGTGCATACTGGGTAAATCCCAGCTGATTATCTATAAATACACTAATGTAACTAAAGGAGAATCAATAAATCATTGCCTCTTAGGATATGAGTCACTGAAATATTTAAAGTTTCAGTGGTCGACAGATGGACTATACTAATGGGAGTGTACTGGAAATGACAACACAATCTCATGCTGTTTATCTTGGATAACTCTATTTATCAGGACACGACATGGCACATAATGAAGAAGAGAACAAGCAGATGTTATTTTGCAGCAAGGCTCTGCTCTTGTTTTATGTTATTATTTATGCTCCTGTTGTATTTCTTAGTGTTCCAGTCCTGTTTCACTTGGTATCAAGTCTCTTTATTAGATCTTGACAGTCGCTGGATACAGTGAAAGTGAAAATATCACCAGGTAATGATGCTTAAGAAATGAGTATGTGTGCTGACAAACTGTTTCTCTTAGGTCCTCCTGTGAATGTCACCTGTAATATCTTCATTAACAGCTTTGGATCCATCACTGAAACAACTATGGTGAGGATTTTCTACTTTCTACTTTCTACTCACCTTTTATTTTACTTTCTCCTTGTTAAATATATTATTTTAATAATTTATTGCCATTACCAAATGAACATGGTAAACATCACTTCATCATTTTCGTTATTCTGTATATAGATGGTGATTGCAGTAAGACCACAATATCACAAATTGCAACAACATACAAAAATATGCAGAAGAATTATAACAAATAAAACTGCAAGTGGCAATTCTGGTTTTCAGCCCAATATAGTCGCCTTAAAGCTGTCAAAGTGAATGTTTTGAGCATCATAGAAGCTTTTGCAATAATACGGATATCCATTCTTAACAGAAACAATTATAACCTCTATGTGTCCGTCACTGTGATTGGACTTCTAGTATGGTGGATAGCTGAAGCAGGCCTGAAGGGAGTAGCTCTTGAGAAATACTGAGAGATAACTGCTATTTACACCATCGGTAAGCTTCTAATTTATACAAAATAGTAGTAAAGCAAGTAAAAGTCTTAAACTATACTATATTACAAGAATAAGGCAAGTGTAGATCAAGGGAAAATTGCAAATTCAACAAGGGACCTCCTCCTGCTTGTTACCGTACAACAGTAGTGACTACAGCCACTTCTGCTGACAATCATTGACTTGAAAGCATCGCTGTGATTGGCAAGACCCTGCGAGTGTCGCTGTTGGATTAAATGTGGTTGGAATTGATTCAGCATGTATAGTTCAAACAAATATGATGGTGTGTTTTCAGTTTCATACTGTAATCAGTTTAATTGTCTTAGAAGCCATTATGATTTGCAACTCAAAATTACACCTCATACTCATATATATGACAAATGCTTGGTTCTATCCCCCAAATGAATAGTTGTAAATGGCTTTATGTACTCAACAGACCTAAATCAACAAGTGTAATAAGTATGTAGTAAGTATGATGAATGGATAAGCACCTTAACATGTGGCACTCCTCCGTATGCTTGACTTTACACACACAGTTGCTGGACTGTATCATTTGAAGTTTCGTGATGACTGGACACACTGTCATGGGATTATGACTTACGTTGTGACTGTCCACTCCGTTCATTGAATAATGAATAATGACAGCTACTCATATTTGTCTCATTGGGCTGGAAAATACTCCATATCTGTCTATGCCAACTAAGGGACCATCCATTATTTATGATAAGGGTCCATGGAGAGTGTTGGGGGACGGTCTTGTATTTCTTTTTTAAATTTTATTTAGGGTTAGGCTCATGCATTTTCTAAAATACCTCAAAGGAAGAGCCATCAAATTTTAATTGATGAAATGTTAAGTGCAGTTTGCTGTCTTTCAGGTTATGTGCACTCTGGTCTATATGTCTGCTTGTAAACGGCACACAGCTGGAGTTTGTTCTTGCGTGGGTGCAGTGCTGTTCACTTGCTGAGAAACCCTGCAGGTGCATTTGTTTTTGCTCACAACTCATTCCTGTTCACTTGCTTGATGTCAGGGACCAAGCAGTGAGGAAATGAGGAAACAGGAGTTATAAATGAAAATCTGGGTTTTTATTTACCCCAAAAATACAAAACCATTATAAACCAAGAATTTAATAACTAGGCCTATAAAAGAGGTCAACAAACTATAACTATACTCAATATAACAACAACTAAACAAGGTGCTAACTGAACAAACTGACCTCACACAATGACCCATAATGGAACATATATAGTGACTTGGCTAAACCAAATAACACACAAGGGGTAAACAAGATGTACACCAACTGCAACTAAACCCAAACCCCCCCCTACCCCATGGCATGGCAGCACATAGTTTGGCCCAATCAGCTGGCTCCAGCCACTTGCTCCATCAGGAAGGGACCTCCCCCAACAACCATGGTAACATGTGTGGCTGTGGCCATCACACTTGATCTTGGCTGTTTCACAAGATTCCATACTAAATTGACACCATAGTTAGACCCACAGATAAATAAAAGAGATGCTAAATGCTATAGACCTCAAATTTTGCGCAATCATGGAATCTATAAATTTATGATTTATATGATTTATATGATTTATATTTCTGAATCTGGCTGTGAATTGGTGTATGTATGTATGTATGTCTATAAGTATGTATGTATGTCTGTATGTGATCGATACAGTGCCATCCATTGTGGCTATGAAAATTGGACCAAAACTGCAAAACCTCCATATGATGCCGGTTTGGCTTGAATCCCGGAATTGCCACATGGGGATATATTTAGTTTAAATCTTTTCACATGTCTAATTAAAACTTAATTCCATGCTATAGGACTACCGTCTCAATGTATTTCTGCGACAGCAGTGGAATGACCCCCGACTGGCATATAAGGAGTATCCAGATGACTCTCTGGACCTGGACCCCTCAATGTTGGACTCCATATGGAAGCCTGACCTGTTCTTTGCAAATGAAAAGGGAGCAAACTTTCATGAGGTTACCACAGACAACAAATTACTCCGGATATTCCAGAACGGCAATGTCCTCTATAGCATCAGGTGATCAGCGTTTCTTCGTTATTAACCTGACTGAATGATACACCATCATTTATCTCTATCAAACTTTATGAAACCAGATGCCATTGTCACGTTGCCAACAGATCAGCTGTGGTCCAATTATCTAACTAGACAGTCAAACTAAATCTAGTCTGAATTCAATTCAACATTTAATTATACAGTACACACTGAGAACAAGCTGTAATTTTGTACTGCACCCTGTGTACAGGGTAAACAGAAAATAATACATAAAGTAGGTAATCAGGTAGGGAATGAGATAATTAGGCAGTGATATAATGGGAAATTATAAACAAATTACATAGAATGGAAGAAAGAAGGAACGCTGCTTCCTGCTCTCTTAACAATGTTTTGTTTTTCTTAAGTTGTAATGTGAATCAACACTCATTAGTAGCTCTTCAGTCATGCTCAGGGGGATTTTTGCTATATTTTAAGCAACAGAAACAGCTGTAATTTTGTTAGATGTTATTACTGTTTAATTACAATGTAGTTCAGGGACAGTACAGAACAACAAACAAGAAAACATTGACATTACAAAAATAAACACATTTACATGGATCATTGGTCTAAATTGTGAATGTGGAATTCTTCTGCTTCAACAGTTTCCACAGTGGTTAAAGGAATATTTCTCTAGATCAGTGCTGATATGTGGTATTTACAAGACTAGATAGCAAAAGACTGCCAGATTATCTTCTGCTGTGAACCAGTGTGTGTTAAAACTATTTCCAGTAATGAAACAGGGGCTACTATGAGTATCCAGCATCCAGAGGTTTTACGGTGGAAGCTGCTGCATGTTTGTTTATCCCCTTGTCTAGCACTGACATAAAAGTAATGTGAGCTAGTTTGTCTCTCCAACCTCTAGCCAGGTCATGAAAGCTTTTACATTTGTTGTTTTAAACACCCCGTGCCAGGTAGGTCTGGTGCACAGGAAGTGATGCTTTTTACATTCCCGGCAGCAGCAACAGCAGTTTGATTGGAATAAACAGAAGAAGAACTGGGTAGTTAGCAAGAGCAGCGGTAGCCACCATGGCTGAACGGACAAAGAAAAGAGCGCCACCTACAGAAACTCAAATGTCATTAACAGAAAATCCAAGGAAAAAGACGTCACAGTGCTGGACACACTGTTTGATTGACAAGTGATTTGACAAGTGACATGTCAAACTAAAAAAAAAGAAGAGGAAGAAACAGAAACATGGCAGTGTTTACATTTTCCAAATTAGGTAGGCAGTAGTGTGACAGATGGAGACAAGTGACGCCAGCCACCTAGTTGCACTTTTACTTACTGCCTTACCAACAACCTGCAGCTCTGCAATGTTTTGCACCTGCAGAATCCATTCATTTTATATGCTGCCCCAAACTCTCTCTCAGGTGCATTTAATGGTAATATATTAATATAGTATAATTATAATCTAAACAATGGCAATGGGAAGTGCAGACCACACTCTTACCTCATTGATTGACTTCATATTGCACTTTATTAATGTCCAATAACCTAGAGAAGGAAGTACATTTTACTGCAGTCCATAGCCTACTTAACGAGCACTATTAGATTTAAACAAAATAAACTTGATAAGGAGTATTTACCACATGCATTTAACAAAATGTTTTTTTAATTTAGCCAATTTGAGAAATAACTTATTGGCATTCACATTCCACCAAAAATAGTCACCAATCTTATAGAAGCAAAACTCTAAAAATATTCCTCCATTTAAACTTCCATATGAACTACCTGTTGAATGGCTTCAGCTGCATGAGAAACACTCTGTTAAGGGTCCAGCCAGCTTCTCCTTCTTGCACTGAATTACAATTTACTCTGATGACATTGCAGTTACTTCTCACTTGAACACAAAACAGGTGACACCTTGTGTAAGATGTAACGTTGATGGTGTGTACTGAAGGACTGAGGTTTAAAAAATATTGGTACTATTGGGGAGCTGCTGTAATGAATTACAGAGACACATTGGGTGTGGCTTGAGAGAGTATTGACTGAGGGAAGGAAACTGAAACAGTGATGTTTTCAGAATCAGTCTTAGTAAGGAAACCTCAGGTTCCTTTAAAATCACTATATTTTTTTCACACAATGCTTGCAGAGTTCTGCCAGTTATTGTGCTTTTATTAAAATAAAAGCACAATGTTGCTTGGTTCCTTGTTCATCTTGCTTGTCTTGTCCATCTTTTTCTTGAAGTAATATCTTTTCTCGTTTTTGCAAGATTAAGATCTCATAATTTCAAGAACATTTGTATTTTGTATGACCTCGGTAAAGAGATGACTGCCTGCAGATACCCAGATAGGTGAACATCAATAGCTAGCTGAACTACTAGGTTCTACATCACCAATACTGAGTAGACTAACATATAAATGTAGTACGTTGAAGCTGCAATATCTTTTAGCTGCAATATGTTGGAGTGTGAGAGAAAGCAGTGCAGTGTCCTTGTTTGATCCTGTTGATCCTGATCCTTGAATCTAGTATTTTAAGGCATAAGACGTGTTCTCATATTCTGGGTGACGGTGGCGCTGTGTTCCCGCTGGCTCCAGACCAGTTTAACCATGCATGAGTGACATATTGTCTGTCAGCTCTTGTGTTGTTTGGGTGGGGTGATGTGGACCAGAAGGATAGAAAGGAGAAGGGGAGTCAAGAAGGGTTAGGGTGCTTGATGTGATGTCCGTCTAGGGCCAGTGTAAAATAAAAATGTATCAGTTGAAGAAGAGGTGATGGGGGCTCTCTGGACGTCCAGTCACCTGCTGTGATGGAGAATGAGGCTATCACCATTTCATGTAGCACCACTCTACTGCCATTTGCGCTGTGAGGTGCGTTGTTTAATTCATCTCTATCACAAATATTAAATGTGAAATCACTGTGTTTCTGTCTCTGTTTTCCAGGCTCACTCTTATACTTTCCTGTCCCATGGATCTGAAAAATTTCCCCATGGACAGCCAGACATGTACAATGCAGCTGGAAAGCTGTGAGTTGTTAATTATATTCTTGGTAATTGACCAGGCAGGCTTGTGCCAGTGATAACATCACATGTTGGCATGAGCTACAGCAGCCGTATCCCCTCTTTCTGTCTCTCTTCCAGTTGGCTACACCATGAATGATCTTATTTTTGAATGGCTGGATGTGGGTCCCGTGCAGGTCGCTGATGATCTCATGCTCCCTCAGTTTGTTCTGAAAGAGGAGAAAGGCCTCGGCTACTGCACCAAGCACTACAACACAGGTAGACAGCACCTGCCACCCTAGATCCTAGGTAGACACTGTCAGTCAACTTTGTCATGATAAGATTGTACAGTTTGTCACTGTCTGTATCTTCACCCCAAACCCCCTGTCTCCTGCGGTTAGGTAAATTCACCTGCATTGAGGTAAAATTCTATCTGGAGCGTCAGATGGGCTACTACCTAATCCAGATGTACATACCCAGCCTGCTCACTGTCATCCTGTCCTGGGTCTCATTCTGGATCAACATGGATGCTGCACCGGCCAGAGTGGGCCTGGGAATCACCACAGTCCTCACCATGACAACCCAAAGCTCTGGTTCAAGGGCCTCCCTGCCAAAGGTTGGACAGATTGGTCTGAATCTGACTTTACTGTAGAAAATGCCCGTTATAAATGTGTGCACCAGTGTTTAGCTTTCAGATGTAAAAATCCTGTGTAATGTACTTCATCGCGCTGGGAAGATTTCTTTAACTCATTACAGTTACTTCACTTCTTGTGATCTATTACACTGGGCACTGTTGAACTACATGAGTGATTTCTATCTCATTCGTTTTCACGGTCATGCAGGTGTCTTACGTGAAAGCCATAGACATCTGGATGGCTGTGTGTCTTCTGTTCGTGTTTGCTGCACTACTGGAGTATGCAGCCGTTAATTTTGTTTCACGGCAGCACAAAGAGTTCTTCAGACTGAGGAAGAAGCTCAAGGAGCAACAGCGGCAGAGAACCGTGAGTGCAACCCACCCACTCACCCCCTCAGGCTGCTGTCACCTGCTATTCCCTATGCCTGGGTATGCAGGAGCTACATAACTCAGCTGCATGTCGCATTCCATGCCTGGGAAAGCATGGAGCGTTGACCCGTGATTAATGCAAGCCATCACCTCATTCCACTATTAGTTGAATGTGCTCAACGTCTTGCTGCCTCACCTTGGATCTCAAAGTCGCGATAAAAAGAAAAATGGGAGAAGCAAAATAGGTCAAACCATCCCTAATCATACAATATGTGATAAAGTCTGATGCCAGCTCCACGATTTAAACGTCTGCTTGAATCTTTTTTTTCCTGTTAAATTTGTATACAAATTGGCTGTAATCTCACATGCAGTGGCATCAAAGTGACATTTGAGCTATCTAGTTTATCTTTGAACTGTCTAATTTCAGACTTGGTAAGAAATAGAAGATGATAAATTGTTAATGTACAGCATTTAAAAAATAAATGGCAGCACCTGTTTGTCATGGATGCAAGCTGTTAGACCAACATAGTCTGTCTGGTGACTAAATTTATGTCACTTTTCACCCATCAGCAGGGGAGTGGGGAGAGCAAAGTGAAGGGGAACAACATGCCAGGCAACAATGCTCCTCATGGGAATGTAACGCAGCAATGCAACGTTTGTGCCAGGGTACGTAATGCTGTCTGGTTCAACTGCACCAGAGAAATCAAATACTAACAAAGTGGTGTGATTATTGTTCGATGAGAGTAGATAATCACTCACTGACAGTGTTTCTTGTTTTGTTCCAGGAGGAGGAGCTGGCACAGCAGGGTTTATTCTTCCAGAGTTATGGAATTGCCTTGTCAACAGGAGATGCACCAGAGATGGATGCAACACCAGTCTTTGCTGATTTGCCTCCTGGTTTAGGTTTCTATGACATCCGCAGGCGTTTTGTGGACCGGGCAAAAAGGATTGATACCATATCCCGAGCTTTATTCCCCATGAGTTTCCTTATGTTCAATGTCCTCTACTGGCTCACCTACAAAGTTCTACGTCATGAAGACCTCCTAGCCACACTGTGACAATCCAACAACTGAAGACCATAAAAACACTGGGTACCTTTAATTCTACTCTCTTCAATGAAACATTTACAGACTCGGAGTCCTCAGCTGAGCTATGCAAGATCTGTTTTGACTGCATATCCAGTGTCATTGGGTAATTCCATGAAATGGAGGCATCTATCAATTTCTCTTCAATTTTTAATACTTACAATGACACTTTTGATTTGCACTGATGTGCAGTTAGCGCCATAGGAATACGGACTGCAACACATTTCCTATGTTTTCCACTTCACTTTTCCACTTCTTGTGTGTACAATTAGCTCAATAAGTATTTGTTTTATTTTTTGTCTCTGTTTTGGATGTAGAACCACTAAACAAAAAGAAGGGAGATGCATGCCATGGTACATTTTTGTGTGCTACTTTATTGGTGCTGTGGTCAAAAGTGCCCAGATGTGCTTCAGGTTTCAGATCACAGAGGAAAAAGATTTAGCACTCCAAACAGGAATTACCCAGCACTGTAAAACAATAGCAGGTGAGTTTTTCTCCCCTTATCTCTGTTTTGTAGAACTGGCAAATGCTGGGATCACACATACTTTGCTTCTTTTATTTGCTGCAGACTTCTAGAAGTAAACATATATTTTACAAAACCTTCAAACAAAAGTATATGGACAAAATCGGTCCAAATACTTTTTGAACTCTTAGGGGTATTAGGGGCCCCATCTATAAAAAAAAAAAGCAAAGTATGAAATCAAAACTAATAGGAGTACATTGCCAAAACATTTCAAAATGTGTCATTGTCCAGATATGTTTGAAGCTCACTGTAGATATAAAGGAAAGGAACACTCACGGCTCCAAATACATCATTATTTGTTTCTCACATCGAACATCTCAATCGTCAGTTCAAGTCCTTAGTAAGTAATTATTATCCATTGAAACCTGATCAGTCTGATGTGTTTACATGCAAAGCGGTTCATGTGGGTAGCTGCTAAATGTTTACAGTACTCATTCATCTAGATGATTGTGTCATGTGCAGTTGTGTCCCTAATCTTTTACACTAATTGGTAGCCTGAAAAGTACTGCCACCTACATCAGAGTGCAAGTGGATCAAATAACAGTTCCCTGCATCTAATATATGTCATTCATGAATTAACTGATACAAGTCTGTATTGAGAATCATCCACCAATGGCATCTTCTTTTAACTAGAAATCATTTGAATAATTGCTGCATTGCCATCTGGTGTGTGGGTGAAATGCTGCTGCTGCGACCAACTGAGAGCAACAGAGAGCCTTTGGGCCAAAAATCTTCTTTTGAACTAATTTTCAGAACGGTAACTTAGATCCTTAGAGCCGTCAAACCCAGTTTAGGCTGGTCCTGCTACACTAACTCAATGGAAGTGTTTAAACTGAGTTTGTTTCATTTGAAGTATGGCTCCATCAGTCTTAGTAATGGTTTACCAGGCTGCATGAAAACACTCATGCATGAAGTTACTAAAACATAGTGGTAAGCTTTTCAGAACTGCACTACTTTGTCAACATATAATAAAATGTTGACAAAATTTCTGTCACAGTTTCTTTGAGGTATGATTCCATTTAACAATTTATCAAAAAATGTCTAAATTAAATGGTAACTTTGCTTGCTGCCAGTTCATTTTAACCTTGATAACAATTCTGAATTTGAAAATGGAAGCTCAGGCCGCAGTTGGCACATCCAAGAGTGTGAATCCAGCAAGGTAAATAATATGCATGATGGATCTGTGGTTAGCACTGTAACCTCACAGTTTGAATCTTTCTGTCTGGAGTTTGCATGTTCTCCTCCAGGAGCTCCAGTTTCCTCCAACAATACATGCAAGCCAGGCCAATTGGAGACTATACATTGCATTGCATTGAATGTGTGTGTGTGTCTGTCTGTGTTTGCCCTGTAATGGACTGGCAACCTGTCCAGAGTGTTTCATTGCCTTCTGCCCAATGCATGCTGGGATAGGCTCTAGCCCCCCTGTGACCTTGAATCAGGAAAATGAATGAATTTGCGTAATCAAGTTCATTTGCCTTCAGGGGATGTAACAACATACTAGAATCAAATGGAAAATCATTACCTAAATCTGCCATGATTATGTCAAAAATGAATTATGTTTACAAAACACAAGCAAATCAACTGTCCCCATCCTTCCCTCCCTCCCCTGCTCCCTTTAACTCATCCCTCTTCATCCCCTCCCTCCATCTACAGAAGCATACAGAGTGCATGTGGGTTTTGTTGACAGGAAGGGTGGAGTACCTCCTTGTCAAAGAGCTTCTCTGATTGTTTGTGAGGCCCAATCATCTAGATTGTTTGAGAGGGCGTTTAAAGATTGCTAAGGCTTTTTATGATAGAGGCTACCAACTTTCTCATAACAGCTAATCAGTTGCTGTCCGATTTGTCTTTACTGTGGTCATGTCATTGTCAGTGTTTTGTTTGACTAATTCCATGTTGTTTTTTTTCTGATTTTGGTTGTTCCTTATTTTATTCTTATTTACTTCATTTATTTATTTTATTAGGTGTTTGCTCTCATGTACATACTTTTTGTTATACTGTTATGATGTTGTGACTAATAGCCTATTATTACTGTTTTCATTTCAGGGGAGTTCCTCCTCATAAGCCTTTGGCTACTGACCTCTCCTGCAACTATATATATATTTTTCTCTTTTGAACCATTTTTTGTTGTATTATATGTTAAATAAATGAATAGACATTTTCTTAGTGACTCTAGTCCTTTTTCATAATCGATTTTGAGGTTTCAATTTTTGAGAATATTACATCCCAATCCCAGCTTTTTTGCTGTTTGGATGAGTTATTTTGCGGTTGTAATTTGTTTTTGTTAACAGGCCCTCCTCAAGTTCCCCTCGGTACTTGGTGGTACGTAGCACCATACGTCACACGACTAGCCACTTGCAGAGTGGGGTGAGGGGTCTGTGGCCACTTGCCCTGAACCAGGCCTAATTATTAACGATGATGGTGATAATAATAATTACACAGAACAATGAGGAATAAAATATCACAGAGGAGTTTATTTCATAAAAATTCTCATCTAACTTATATATTGCCTGTTCCACCATGTTGGGTTGCGCACAGGAAATTACAAATAATCACAATGCATTCTGGGCAAGATGTGCTCCTGAAGTTGACGTAGTTGTTGCCTAGCTGACTCAGCCCTCAATCTCAGAGACTTCACCTGAGTTATCAGAGTGATGGAATGCCACTTAAGATGGCGACAGGGATTCCCCTGAGGGGACGTGCCATGGGGACGTTGACGAGGGCATGTTAAATTGAGTACTGAAATGGGCCCAAGACTGTGCCCCTCTCTCTAGTCTTTCCTATCTTCACCACTCTCTCTCTCTCATCTTGCCTACCCTCAAGCGCTACACATCCAAAATTGTGTTGGCAGTTGGGCTATGCTATGACGCAGCATGAACATCCACCAATCGAGGAAGGGGCCGCTTTTTTAAAATAAATATTGCAGAAAATGATGCTTTCATATTAATATTTCATTTATTTGATTTAATATTTAATTTAAGAAAAACTAGCTGACACAACAGCAGCTGGGCAGCTGAGAAAAAGGCCCTCATGAGGGAGGCAGGGCCATACATGCAGCCTGTACTTTCTGTATAGGGAGATGAGAGGACCCTAAAGCCAGGTCCATGCTTCATGCTTCACGCTTCAGAGTGTGCGTGATCAAAATGATGCAGTTGCAGCCCTAACTACTGGGTGCCTTGGCCGTGAGTCGTGTGCAAGGTCGTCGTTCAACTGAAATTTGAAGCAACTCCTCCATCAAGGACCGAATGGTGTTCTGGTGTTTATTTCTTCTTCTTGGGGGATTTGGATGGCTGAATTTTCCTACAGCACCACTAAAGGCCTGGAGTCGGCATGTGTGTGAGAAGCTTGAATAGTAATGTATACAGACGGCACTATTGATGTTGAAATGAATCTTGTGAGAAATCCCCAAGAGCAAAAAGAGCTCCAACAAGACCCAGTCCCCCCTACTGATTGTCTACAAAGGGGTGAGGGTTGTGCTGAGCAATTAAATAGGATTACATCTTGACAAAAACAAATCACCTATAATGTAACAGTATCAGTAGAAAGAAGATATTGTGGGTAATAGTTAGGTAAACAAAACAAAGATAATGTGCAGTAGAGGTAGAAATTAGATTTGCACATAGACAAACAAATAAGATGTAAATATAGAATAATATTAAATGCAAACATGAGAGTAATATTGTTTGTGTGTAAGTGCTCCATAATGCAGCAACTGGCCACTGGGATACACTTCACACACACTCTCAGGACTGCAGGGGCTACAAACACACCGATAGCCTTGTGTCTACTATGTACGGAATGTGAGATTCTGTACCTCTAGCCCACTAGAGGGCGCTGTTGGTTCTTTTATGGCTCAAATGAGCACCGTCGTATGGCTACAGCTGCCCTCATAGGTCAGATAAGGTTTTGGTCCTGATGCGGTATGGGAGACTTGAAGTGAGGAGACCTCGGATCGGATTTTTGGCACCTGACTTCTCACATGCAAAGTAATATTTTTTTACAACTGTTTTTTATAACGTTTGTAATATTAAGTCATGATGGGGCCAGGTGAAGCAGGCTGTACTGTTCAACAGGACAGTCTGCAAGCCGTGAGCAAGCACAACCACTGCAAGGCAGCAGCCAATAAGAAAATACAGTGATGTGATTATTCTAATGATGTTAGACAAAGACAATCTCTAACAAGTTCACTGACAAGAACATTGTTGCAGTATCATCTGGCATCATTCCAGCAGAATAGTCTCCTCAGGGCTCAGAAATCTACAGCAGACTCACTTCCCTTATCCATTAGATGGCTGACTGGAACTTCAGTTAAAGCTACATATTTATTGGAAATTGGTCTTCTGTACAGAACAGATGGGATGGGAGCTGACCTGAAACACTGATGAGAAGGGGTGTGGCACTGATATATGCTCAAAACTGGCTATGGCTTTAAAATAGCTTTGGTCTTTTAACAACTAATACCAGATATTGACTAAATTAATATAGTCCTTTAACTTCCATTGAATTTTTTTTTTTTAATTATTAATTAAAACATTTTTTTAAATTATGTGATCTTGTGGACTCAGACTTTTGGACCCCACTGTATATACTGTCAAATCTGATGATGCTCTCGAGGGCTTTGTTAGGTCTCACGCAACTCGTTTCTGGGCCCACTTAATTTTGACATCACACCCTAGATTTAGTCCTCTCAAAGGGTGTTGATATTAAAAATATAACCATGTCTGGCCATGAATGCCCAACTCTTTCTCTATATAACCTACCTTGTCAGTTCTATTAAAAAAAACACTATGAAGTAACACTGCTCGAAAATTCTTAGATGCTCTTCCTAGCGCTCTGTTCCTAAAGCAAACCAGTCGGTAATACAGTAATAGTAATACGGTCAGTCAACAGCTTAACAGATGGTCTTCCCCTCCACCTTACTGCTACTCTCAGAAAAAGCATGAAATAGCTTTGGTGCTCTGAGTCTACACACAGGCACTTTAACAAGCCACTTGAAAAATAAAGTGCGAGTGGCGTACAATTAAGCAGGAAGTCCATCAACTAGCCTGAAAGGACAATCCTACTGGCTGCAGACAGACTCTAGCTGCTGCCAGGTCTATCTATCTCCCTAACTTGACTGAGGCAAAGATAGCTAGATTCTTTAACCATTACAAATCTCATCAATTACATTCTGCCACTTATTTAGTACTCTTGACCTCTGTGATGATTTTATGACATTTTTCAATGAAAAATAGAAAACATCACAGCTCATGTTTCCTCTGCCACACTCTCTGCAGGTGATGGCATCACAACTCGATCAGACCAAAATCTCAATCGCTACCTGCCTTTTAGATCCCATGCCCGCAAAATTATTGTACAAACAATTGCCTTGGACGTCTAGATCTCTACATAATATAGAGAAATAGTTCTCTTTCTTCAAGCATTGTTGCTGACTCATTCATCCAAGTCACACTTATCAAGCCGCCTTTAAAGAAGCCCAACCTCAACACTGAAGATCTGAAAAATTACAGAACATTTTCCGATCTCCCATTCCTCTTAAAAATTATTATTAGTATTAAAAATACCAGTAAACATTGTAGCCAAGCAGCCTACTTAAATTCAGTTCAAACAATATCTATGAGCTCCTCCAGTCTGGCGTCAGATCTTAGCACAGCACCGAGGCAGTTTTAATTAAAGTAATAAATGACCTGCTATTAGCCAAGGACAAGGGCTCTGTATCATTCCTGTTTCTCCTTGATTTAAGTGCAACCTCAATACTGTTGACCATGGGATATCTCTTGTTTGTATTGTCCCTTGCTTTATTATTTCTTGTTGCCATCTTGTTAAAAAGGTGCTTTCATGAAGAAGTCTGGCTTGACTTGACCTGATTGGTAAAAACAACCCTACCTATAATATCAATTTACCCTAACTTGTTTATTGTATATATTGCCACTAGTGGTGTTCCTCGTATATTGTATAGTGCTGTGTCTTGCCTTGTACACCCCCTGCTGCATAACTGCAATTTCCCCTCAGGGACAATAAAGAGCCATCTATCTATCTATCTATGAATATCTCCCAATGTGATTTGGTGGCATGAACATCTAAACAGTGATTTGATCCAGCTCATGCACTAAATCAGAAAAGAAGCTTAAACTACAACAAATAACTCTTTGGTAAATGTGACGGGCCAGTAACACTGAGTAACCGATTTATTATTTGACTTATCAAACACATTAAGAAATTATCATTCACTTCATAGTGTGAGAGGACAAAAACAAAATGTGCTGGATAGATCATGAAAGGCAACTTAATTTCAGGGCCAAAAAAAAATAGAGAGGCTCACGGCTAAGACATACTAATATGAATTATGGATGAATACTTGATATATTCTTTTTGCAACGATGGAACATGCCTTTCCAGTGAGCAATTTCTCAAAGTTGTTTTAGAAATAGAGAAGGGACATAGGGAGGGTAAACCTATTTCAACTCACTTTATAAACTTTAGATCAGAATATAATAGAAATCTAACTCTGCTCACATGTGGAAAGTAACCTTTGGTTTCACTGTGGTTGAATTAAAAACAGACAAGGCACATGGGATATGACAGAACTTCCAGTACATCTGCCAAGTCAAATTTTTAAAAAGATCAAAAAGTGCAAGTCCTGGTGGTAGAAGACATTGCACATGACTGATTCTGAGTGCATATAAATGTTGACTGATCATAATCTCAAGTCGTGCAAAACTTGCAGAACAAAGAATGCGGGAACCATGAGCAAAAATGACATAGTTCTTTCATTTTTGGGGAGATGAATAGTTCCAAATTCAAGCAACAAACTATTTATTAGAAGATATATTGAATTTGCAAGAAATCCATTTTTCATTGCTGAGGGGGCTCCTGGATCTCCCCCAGACCCCCTGCCAAAGTGTGTCCCCTGCATGGAGACGTGGCAGCGCCTCTGGTCATATGATTATACTTCATACAAGAACCCCACCCCGTTATCGCCTAGTCTGCAAACCTTTCCGGCTGCAAGACAAGAATTTTTATTTTATTTTTTAAAATACTGGGCATTTAGTGTGAAATGACCTCTATTTTCTCCGTCTGTAAAAATTAGAAAAGTCCTGAAGGCTATTCCCAGCATAACTCTTCCTAAATACTAGACATAGGATTTAAGAGTGGTGGTGACCACCCAAAATAGTACCATTTTTAGACGTTTACTGCTGACGTTTACAGAGGCTTCAAATAGCTTCCGTTTTACACTGGCAGTGATTGGACTATTCTGTACGTACCCATTGAGCTAACGTACTGGTTGAACAAGTCCGACATTCTACACTTCAATGGAGGAACAGCCCAAAGCTCGGGCACAAGAAAGGCAATATTACCACCACGGAGAGGACAGAAATCCTATTCAACATACAACTTGTCTAAAAAATGATCAGACCCACTTCCAGCACCAGCATCAGGAAACGCAGACGAAGAAAACAGGTTGGGCCATCCGGAAAAGTTAGCTAACGCTGGCTAGCCTTAGTCAGCTAATGTCAACGAGCCGACTAGCATTAGCTAACATTAACTAACGTTAACTCCATCATGATTGAGGGCTTAGCTAGCTACTAGTTAAGACTATATACTGTTGGCCAAAATACTTTAAGAAATGTCACCACTGGCGAGTAACTGATAGGGCTGATAGCTAGCCGACATCGCATGAGAAACCAACCATTAAGTTAGCTAGTTAGCTGACGTTGCGTGACAGTTGTCGCTGGTGGTGGTTTGACATATCGGGGATTGACCTTGTGCGCCGGTTTCACCACCCATTTTTCTTTTGCTAATGCAATGGCATCGTCTACTAAAATCCTGTGTAGGTCACCGTGTATCACATATTCCCTATAAAGGAGAGGCGATTCGCCTTTAAGTGTAATTGAAGCTTGGTTTTATGCATTTCAGGATGTCTGTGTCCAGTTTAGGAAAACGAGCCGGCTCCACTGGAATGTTCTGAGCTGCCATTTCCTGTCGGCCATGTTAGAACATCATTTTTAGCTAATGCTAAAGTTAACTGGCCAGTTGGCAAATCTTGAACCACCACAATACTGTGTTTAATCTCAATAGTGATATGTAGTTGCCTTCGTTTGCATTTAGGTCAACTACCTAGCTACATCATCAAGCACACACAAGTAGTGTGCAAGGGCGTTAGAAACGTAATGCCAAACGTGCCGCTGGTTAGTTGACATTAGCTAACACTAGCCGTCTCTGTCAGGCCTGTTGCATGTTGACCAGTCAACGTGAAGCCACGCAACAGCCCAATTATGACCACCGCTGAACAGAGACTGCTAGCCACCGACTTGACGTTAGCTAGCAGTTGTAGTGTTCATATATTTGCTTGCTGTCATCAGTAAGCGAGAAACTGTTTCTCTGTGCATTGCAAGTGAAAACTAGCAAGATTGCACCAAGAAGCTTGCGTATGCTATGCCATCTGACATGAGCTACAGCACTATTGAATGGGAAGTCCTACGTTGACACAGCAATTCCCATGCCTCTTGTGCAATGCATAGACCTATTTATGGTGCACTGACGTGCTATGCCAGTCCATATTTATTTCGTTTTGATGAATGCTCCTATGAGCCCTCCTTTTACACCGGGCATTGCCATGCATCTTGGATATGGGATCAGATTTCATCCAGATAGCTTGACCACATAAAAATCCAGTACACAGTTTACAGATGTAAATGCACCCAAGAAACACTGAAGGTGGATAGGGGCCAGATCACCCGACCCACCTGAGGATGTGGGCAGAGATTCATTTGGCTAACTCAAGTTTAAATGGGATACAATGTTCAGTCCGCATACAACAACTATCTAAGCAGAAATAAGCACTCACATAAGTATTTTCTCTGCTGTTTGAGATCTAAAACTGATTCAGACCTGCGGATCAACACTAATGCACACATAGTTGGTAGCTTGCTTAACAGCATTGACTGTGATATGATAATTGAAAAAGAAAAAATACATGCAATGCTACAAACTCTCTAGAGCCTGAAATATTATGCACATAACACATGAGATCACTATATTTTAATTAACTGCTAACAAAACCAAAACTGAGTTATCAGGCACACATCACATCAGGGGAGCATTACGTCTAAGCTCTGTGCATCTGATACTTTGGTGACTTAGGTCATATAATTTATCACATTGACCAAATAATATCTCTTCAATCATCAATAATTGCTTTCCCAGAAATGTAGTTGTTATAAGCAGCTTTTGAAGTTTTTGTGTCATATGATATTAGAAGTAGGGATTCTGCCATTCCTTGGGGTTTCGTCAGTTAACTCTCCTGCATTGCTCATCCTTGGATCAACTATAAATACTGAACACAACCTAACAATGGACTTATCCCTGAAATGACATGTTATGTTATGTAAAATCCCTGCACTTAATGATCCTCCTCCTATGTTGAAGATGCTTTGGCTGCAACACTGGCACAATAGGGAATGAAAAATGAAGACCTTTGTCAGCAAACTATCCACTGTTTTCAATTAAATTAAATTGGTGTTTTTATTTTAGCTGGATCTTATATAGGATTTTGTTGAGCCAGTGTTTTCCCTTAATTTCTTTCGTAGCATTGTGGGTTGGGCCTGGTAAGTTTGGCTCTGAGACAAGGGTTTGCTCTCCTGTGTTTCCTGTATCATTCCCAGCACCTGTTGCAGTCTTTGCAGCAGTTATTTGAATTGGGCAATATTACTTCCTTCATCCTGTATTTGTTTCTTTTTGTTTAAGTGAGAAATGAGGCCAGAGGAATTTGAATTTTTCTAACAATGGGGGACTGCCACTGAGTGAATATCGGGGATACGGTGGTTGAGCGATTCTGTCAATGCAATATAAACTGATTGTTCTTCCCCTTTCAGGCAGTAAAAAAATAAACATCACTGACGAGGAGGGGGAGAAGAATCCACATCCATTTGATATTGTTGGTATGTCCCATCCCTCCAACAGCAATGGTAACAGACACATAACTAATGCGAACTTGAAACAGAAGTCAACACAAAAGCTGTACACGACTGTTTCAAAAGTGAGCAGCAAAGGTTTGGACCATAAGAAGAGTATGGACCTAAAAAATGACAAGGAAAAAATCCTGGATTTGAATCACCAACCTTTGGATAAGAAAGACTCTTCTGTGTTGTTTCAAAATGGCGTTGTAAACTGTGGCTTGATTACAAATGGATATTCTAGCAAGGACAATGATGGCAGTGGCTCCGAAGGTGGATATACTACTCCGAAGAAACGCAAGGCCAGATGTAACAGCGTCAAGAACACTGAGAATGTGATAAGAGAAAAGGAGGAAGACATGCAGCAGGGCAACACTACACAGGAGCCTGGGGCTTTTAATCTTGAGACGACCGAGAAGGGAATAAGTTCAAGACTTGATGGCTTTAGAGCTGTCCATAAAGTAGAAGCGCAATCAGCAGCTAGACGGGCTGTTGCCTCTGAGGCTTCAATGGGTGAATCTCAGAGGAAAAACCTGGACAGCAAAACAGTAGGCACCTTTGGTAAAAAGTTTGAGGAAAGGCACAAAGCCAAGCTTTCCTCCACTTCAAAAGAGGACTCATGGACTTTGTTCAAGCCCCCTCCAGTATTTCCTGTGGACAATAGCAGTGCTAAAATTGTGCCCAAGATCAGTTATGCAAGTAAAGTAAAGGAGAACCTCAACAAAGTAGCCCAAGCTGGGGGAGAGGCGCTGCCTCCTCCTGTCAGACTGTCCCAGGTCCCCATGTCCGCTATGAAAACTATCACCTCAGCTAGCTTTACTAATGGTCCTGTTTCTGGAAATGGAAACTGCTGCCCATCAGTGGGTACCTTCTTTGCTCCTGCTGCTAGTAGTATTCCACCAGCCCCCTCTCTCCCAAGTGGTGAGAATGTAGCATCTCCTTTGGAAAGTAACTGTAGCTCTACAACCAGTCCTGTAGATGCAGAAGCCTATGAGCTTAGAAAGTGTACTCTTTTAATTTACCCTTTAAATATGCAACCTGTGCTCCCTAGTGCTCGCCAACTTGACCCACCGGCTGCTCAGACAAATCAGAAAGCTTTGGGAGATATCTTCCAGAATCAGTGGGGACTTTCCTTTATCAATGAGCCCAACCTGGGGCCAGAAGGGGGAAGTGGGCAGATGACTGCAGAGGACAAGACTACTGTGGTCCCACCTCAAGGCGAGTGTCAGGCTGTTGCAGCCAAGGCTGCTCACCCATGCCTTGATGCTAGCTCATCAATCCTAGAGCCAGTCACGTTGGCTCAAGACCCCAAGAAAAGGACTTGTTCACCTGCTTGTGTGGTGGGTGAGGAGGACACTAAGATGCATCCACATAGCCAGGAAAAGACAAAGGTTGAGGCCAAGAGTCCAGGTTCTGCTGTGTCAGCCCCCAGTAAGGACAACGGTGCTAAGCCTGTACATGGCCTGCTGACCACCTTGTCGTTTGGCTCGTCTAAAGAACAGGCCCACTCTAAAGACATTGGTAAAAGGTGTAGCTGGGGGATGTTTGATGTTAAAGCTGCTGTCACTTATCACACTAAAGGTAACTTCACTTATTTACTATTTGACTATTGATGCCATTCTAATGAAGAGCTTAGTGTATTTTGCTGAAAATATGCTTCAAGATTTATTAATCCAGCCGAGTGTTGTGTGTTGAACTAATGTTTTTTTTTAATTTTCCTTCAACAGAAATGGAATACATTTTCAATTTGCAAAAACAAGGTAAACAAAACTTGTTGGTCTCAACTGGTCTGAGGCTTTTATGTTTTTTATTTTAAATGTTTAGGCCAAGATTTACATCTTCAAAAACCAGATTCTATTACAAAAGTGAAACTCATTGGTATTTTGGTCCTGATCCAAATCTAATCAGACATTGAGCTGCTGTATAAATTAATCTCTAAAAGAAGCCTGTCCCAATAAACTGTGTGTTGCTGTTGAAACACATTAAAGCCTGGGCTTTTAATGGAAGTTTAACAGTATGCCTATGAGTTTGGTTCAAAAAGATTCAATAAGAATGCAGCATCTTGTTTCACAACATCTTCAGTATTAGATTACAATCTAATCCTAATATTTGCGCGTATTCAGCCTTTAGTGAGTGCACATTCTTTAACGAATGTTTTTATTTGCAAGGTCTCCCTTGAAAATGAAATCTTATCAGAGTGAAACTACTTGGTTAAATAAAAGGGTTTAAATGTTTTTTTCAGTGCTCCCCCTTTTTGTCACTGACTCTTCAATTGAAGCACACCCTCAGTCTGCTTCTGCCTTGCAGAGAAACATCCTGAAGCTTGTTTGTCTAACTTGTGCTGCAGCTACAAACCATAGCAAGTAATAATCGTTTTAAGGTCATGTATGGATAAAATCCCCAGACACTATGTGTAAACACCTCCATCCTAATTGCTTTTCTCTGATTTTTAGTTCCCTTTGTGGTCGCCTTGTGGTCTTTGTTTTCTACAGTACCATAAAGCCTTGTTAACTGCCATAGCAACCAGAGCCATCTGAGACAGCAGAGCAGTGCTGGCAGGGTAGTTCACTAGAAAGGAAATACTGGGCTGAATTGTGGCATGTGGCATTAGGCCAACATGCTGCCACTGGTATCATTATGAGTTACGGAAAAACATACCCCTCTTGCCTTTTCTTAAGGCAACAGAATGCAAGTATCCTGAACATTTAATTTTTCTAAAAGTGGTTTTTAAGGGGACTTGTTTTAGTACCAGTACCTGCACAATGATAGACTAAATAGAGTGAATGGTTACTGAATTCAGTGTGCAGCTGTATCTTCAGGCAGGCCAAATGACAGAACGTCTACAAATTGGTGCACAGATACAAATACATATTGAACTACCTCTTCAGCGCAGGTAGCGGCATAGCTTGGACATCAGACGACAGTAATATTCTTACAAGATAAAGGCCATCGTTACTGTCTTCGTAAACAGCAGAAACATTAGCAAACCAAAGTAATGAGCAACAATGACGCTGCAGAAATTGAAAGAAACAACTGCCCATGGATGGTATTGTGCTCCTGCTAGCAAGCAGTCCCTTGGTTTCGATGTAGTCATAAGCCTAATTATGTTTGATGCTGAATTAGCTAAAAGTCCAACTACATGCTAGCATAAAGAATGAAATCCTTGATCGTGATCTGCCATCATCATAGATACTGTGATCTGGATTTTTGGGGCCAATAAAATTGCCAGGTTTATGCAAGTAGAATTTACATTTTTAGTGTGTTGTCTTTTGCTTTATCCTCAGTATGTTCTCTCTACTGAGACATGTCCCGTCTGGTTCTTTGGAAATTCAATCATATAATTCTTGCATCTCTATGAGACGGACAACATGTTGAATAATCTAATCCTTTTGCTTTCTCTTTCTCCCCTGCTAGATCCAAAAAGAGTAGTGGTTTATGATGAGACCAAGGATGGACCTGATCAGTGAGGTAGATTGTCTCCAGTACTAAACTAATCCTCTCCTGGGTGCTGCAGTTATCTACCTTGGAAGTCATGATCCTGTTGGATAGATAAAGTGACAACTGTGAGAAATGGACAGTTGAGTGTGACAGATTTTCTTATAATATATGGTGGATTGACGGACTCCTGGGGGCATCAAATGGCTGGACTTCAGAAACACACACAGACTCGGGAGCGATGTTTAAAGAGTTGATTGGTGCCTCTCCAATATGATGAATGGACACTTGCGACATTCAGCTGTGACAGACGTCTGTCTCATAGCTCTTTAGCGATGATGTTGGGAGTTCAACAAAGAAAGATGTTGTCGACTGCACCTCCCAAGCCTTTATCCTGTTGTCCATCGAACTGTGGCAACCATCAGTCTGGCTGTAGGATGCCTGTCATTTTATTTCTTCACGCATTCAAATTAGTTCATTGTAGATATGTTAGAATTTATGCATACACATCAGTTAGCCGGTTTGAGTTCATCATGAAAGAAAGAAATGAGAACACACTTTGGAAAGAATGCCTTGAAGTCATGAAATTGAGTGTTGAGTCCTGTTAAACTGCGAATTAAATGAAAGCTGATAGGCAAGGCCCTATGCAGTGAGGAAGAACCTTTGTCTTAAATACACAGGGGAAATCAGAAAACCCAGTAATTAACAGATTGCTGTTATTATTAGTGTTATTATTTTTTCAGTAAGATCCCAGAGCACAGAAACAGAAGTGCCCAATCAGAAGGAAAGCCACGCCCCTTCATGTCATCGTTTTATTATAGGTGTGCTAAAGATTTTAAAATCAGGTTATACGTCTTCATCAAAGTTTAAACATTTTAAATCTTTAAGCTCTTGATACATTTCATGTGGTTTATTCGGTCGGTGCCGCCTATTCTTAAATTCAGATTCATATAGCTTTTAATATTACAATATGAATCATACAAGTTTAGGAATAAGGTGAAAGTGAGATATTGCTTATAATAAGTGGTATTCTGTGTTTTGAGCTGTTCGTTAAGCGGCAAGACTCAGGATGTCCATACAAATTATTTTTGCCTGCATTTTCTCTCCATGGAAAAATAATTATTTTCCTATTGTCAAAGGAACACGTGTTGCATTTTCGCAAACTCAGCATTTGGTCTTTAATTTTCTGTCTGATTACGATGGCATTGTATTTCTTGCATGTTTACTGGTGGAGATGAATGAGTCAGAAGTCACTGTTCATTACCACACAAAGATGACAGTAACAAAACAACTGCAATACTAATCCAGGGTCCCTGACTAGCCACTTTTGTCATACTATGTTGAAATGTGAAGATGAATAGTACTATTATGTCATACTGTGGTTAACATTTTAAGTTTGCAAACCAGTGTGCAATAACACCGTGTGATCCCAATCAACTTGTGAAATGGGTTATATGGGGCTACAAAAACATCACACACAATGCTGTTGTGTCCTGTAGTACTTAAGTAGCTTATTTCTGTGTCCAAAATGTTTAGGATGTCATGCTTCCATAAACTCTTTTACTTTTTTTTTTTTTCTTCAAACGCTGTGGTAGAGGTTGTGTTGAAAGACATAATTAAGTCTAGCCCGAATTTGCCAACATGCTAACTGGCCAGCCATGACATCATTTGTATTACCATCTCCAAATCAGCATTGGTTTTCACTTAAGGAAGGAACTGTCCTGGTTTCTTTTCTCTAGAAGATATGATTTGGTTAATGTGTGGATTAATAGCACTTTATGTACACTAATTGCTTTTATCTTTTAATTACTAGAGAGATCTATATGTACTGACAAGAAATACTCCTTGAAAGAATGGCTCTGGGCTGTTACTTTTCAGAAAAATAAGTTGATAAATACAGAATTATTAAATGTAACTCAGGTAGTGTTGATAAAGCCATGACTATGTTAAATATTGTTTTTGCCAAATGGCCCCTGTCATGTAATGTGCCCAAATTTTGAAATTGTTTAAATGCTTAATTGGAATCCTGTTATATAGTCTCATATGCTGTGACAAAACACCAAAATTATTGCTTTTTAAAGAAAACTGTGTCATGGCATGCAAGGTGCTGTCATTGATCATTTTAGGCGGTGCACATATGAATTTCACTGTTTATTTCCCCTTCGAGCAGCACATTGCTCCGTGCGCTGTTTCCCATGTACAATAGACAGTCGTCATCTTGCAATCTTTGATGGTTTGTTTTCTCTGTCATTTGTTCATAGTGAAGCACCTCTTGATTTATTATTACTGAACATCAGTGGGGTAGCTACAATCTGGGTATGAGCTTTCAAGTACAGTTCTTTCTAATGTGTTCTGATGAGGCTGCGGCACAGCTAGCTTGTACTTAAACACAGGGAAATTCAAGTCGTAATTACAACCATGTTTTGTACAAGTTGTCTGTCATTTTGCTTCCACCTGTCTAATCCCAGGTAACTGGTATTTTAAATGCTTTGTTTTTGCTTCCATTGTGCAGAGTGTGATGGATGAGTGTATTATCAGATACTGTACTGCGAATAAGAACAAAATTGTGTCTTATCTGGTCAATGAGGAAGTAAGAGTATTTGAGTGGATGTTGCCCATTAGCATTTAGACTTTCTTTTTATGTTTTGAACGATAGTGAGAATTGTTGGTCAACCTGGTGTAAAGTTTGGCGGAACTCATTCCTTCATTTTCTTCTGATTGCCCATGCTCCATAGACAAAGTGACTTAATCAGGTTCCCATACTGTAAATGCCAAATTCTATAGTTTCCTGTGTTAGAACAGTCTAAAAGCATTACCAGTGGACAGTGAATACATCCATGAGCTTTTAAATGTAAAACAGGGTGGTCGGAATAAGTAGTATGTGATGTTACTTTTGTCTTATGGTGAAAACCCTTTTGAACAGAATTGTTTTAGTTTTTGTTTTTTTTGAGAGGATGGTCCTAGATACAGGGAAATCAGAGGGTCACCCATCCTCCTGCCCCAAGGCTCCTCATTTTAAAGCACTTAATACAGCAAAAAGGCTATATTGAATATGCATTTAAGAAGATAGAACTATTATTTAGCATCGTAGCCTGCAAACCAAAAATTGGTTCTTAATAGCTGAGTATATGGTAAAACAGTGATGGCGGGGTGGGGGGGGGATGAGTGTCGGTGTGCTTTGTGTTGAGAAAGAAACGCCTGAACATGTGGAGTCTGTGTTTTCACCCCCCCTCAGGATGTGCAATCACCTCAAGGATGCTGATGCAGGCTTCCAGGTTTTGAGTGACTAGTTTGACTGTTTGGCCTTGTTGTTTGTGGGTGTGTGCATAGTGAGTTCTTCCTATTATATGCAAGTTCCCCTTATTTTTCAAAATCCCTGTTGTTTCATGTTCAGGTGCCTGTGTGAAAAATATACTTTTACAGCGATTTTGATTGTTGTTTAAAAACTGCTTCCAGCATATATCCGTGCCATGTTTTTTTTTTTTTTTTTTTTCCTTTTCTGTAACATTTGCAACGCTGTTAAAATTTTCTTACAGCTGTCCTAATTTCTTCTTTAAGTGACATGGAAGTAGCTGAAAGCAATGTGCAGTTTAGGTGTTTTCTATGTTTTGAAATTTTCATGGCTTCAAAATTGCGTCTTGTCACAAAAAGCCAAAATCAATTTGAATGGGACTGATTTTAACTGCTTGCTGGTGTATAGCCATGCCAGTCCACTGTCAAGTTAACGTATGAAGTAGCACATTATTAATTTGAACTGATTTAATTAATATTTTAACATTGTATGTTTTAGTTTATTTTTGAATTGTCACCTAATTTATCCATAGCTGCACAATTAGAGTGAAACTACTTCAAAGGAGAATGATAGGGAAAATAAAGATGTCTCATTTTTGATCAGTTTTAGACTATTTAATTATTGATTAAGGCTGAAGTAGACCTATTTTCCCCTTATAGCATCAATGTTAATATATTTGAAGTTACTCTTTTCCAGCAGATTTTATACAAATTACTTTAATGCATTTCTTCAGATAGTTGTGATGGAGTAATGAGCGTTGAAATACATTGCATCGAGAGTTCCTCTTAATATATATAATTTTTTTGTAGTGTTGATACTGTTATAAGGGGGAGTGAGTTAAGGGGTATTAACGTGCAGTTCGACAACTCTGAATCTGCTTTCGCCAAAGGTGCACAACTCAGATATTCAGCTACTGTATGGAAAATGCACAGATGGGAGGGGGGG
>CABFOQ010024045.1:0-18782 GCA_900660455.1 Gephyroberyx darwinii
CACTACTACCACTACTACCACTACTACTACTACTACTACTACTACTACCACTACTACTACTACCACTACTACCACTACTACCACTACTACTACTACTACTACAACTACTACCACTACTACTACTACTACAACTACTACTACTACTACAACTACTACTACCAATACTACTACTACTACTAATTAATAATAATTATTGTATTATTATTATTATTATATAAACTTAGTAGATCAAACAAACAAATAAAAAAGAGAAAACAAGAAAATCAAATCATAATTAACTTTTTTCCCACCTTTTTTCAAAGTCTTGAGACTCTGACAGCAAATTGTGGATCACCCCTAGATGGTGAGAGGAACAACCGGAAGAGCCTCGTCCAAAAGATGGTGTTCGCTTTTCTTTGTGTTTGGAGGTGGGAGAGAACTTTGTCACTGTGGAATAAAGAGAATTACAAAAGTCAGCCTCGATAAGCAAATGGCGAGAATAACCTTATTTTAGCGATAAGTCTTAACTGATAAAAACATGACTGGACTACCCATTTGATCTGTGCCAAAGTTTCATCTTTTTATTCCTAGATTTCTCACAGGAGGTTTTACATTTGCTATCCAGCAACATAGATTGTTAGAAATGGGATTTACAGAGTTAATTTACAGAGCTAAGAAGGCCCTTTAATGCCTAAAAACAATCACTGAAGGTAGCTAACCGCTAACATCAGAGGCGTCAACAGAGAGGTGGTCTATTTGTGGTCAGAAGTCAGAATGAAATGTTATATTTGGCAATTTTATGGCACATTATGGTTAAAATAGAGCATGCATTATTTGAAGTGTGCTGTAGCAGCATACCCTGACTTCTCAATATGACAAAGTATGAAAGTTTGAGATGGAGGCTGAAAGTATGGGTCTCCCACTGAATACCACTTTGATAGTGCAACTTCACCTAAAATCCACAACAAACTGACTAGTAAAATTGTGAATTTAAAACTACATGTTCACTGCACTGAACACGATTAACATCCTGCCAAGGTGAGAGGTTGCTTGCAGGAGGAGACAAGTGGTAATGGATAGTTGGAGCTGCAAAAAGAGGGCAGCAGCAGCGCATGCAAGCTCTTATTTCCTGAATCCGACGAAGAGCGAGGCCCTGGTAGGCATGGCCATGACACCTCTGCTGATGCTACAAACGTCTGTGTCCACCACTGTCAAACAGTGACCTCATCAGCTAAAACCCTGCACAAAGCGATCTCTCTGGCCTGCCCCACATTCCCTCGCCCACAACTGCCACTGAATCCACGTCTTGCCCGAAAAGTTCTCCCACAGACGACGTGATGTTCTACACTGGGTCTGTTCATTCCTGCCTGTTTTCGTTTAACTCGCTGCGGCTGCCGCAAAACAACCCGATCAGCACTCTCCGCAATTACTGAATAGACGGTGGAAGCAGCGGCTTGATTTAGCAGACTGCAGGGACTGCCGTTTTCTATTATCTTTGGATCTGTGATGATTTATGCCGCATGTGTGTGTGAGTGCACGTGTATCTCTGCGTCCTTGCCTCCCTCTCTCTCACTCTCTCTTATTCCCTTTCCTTCCTGTCTGTCTTTACCTCTTTCTCCCCCTCCTCTCTCTCCCTCTCTCTCTCTCGCTCTCTCTCTGCCTCTCCACATGGTAATATCTCATCTTTTCTCCCTTCAGAGTTCTCCCACGCTGGGCCCCTGGCCCAAAGTCCACAATACCAGATGTCTGAACAAACTAAGCAAGAGGAAGTCCTTGCTATGTGATCTGAACATGAAAGCTAAGATACTGTTCGATAATTCTCGCACTGCACTGGGGAAATAAACAATGGGATGCAGAACTGAGATATAAGAGTGTGTGTCCTTTTCTCTGAGGATTTCCACACAAAACGAGTATTTTAACCGATGATTGTTCTATATATGGTTTCATACAGAGGGGACCCCGATATGTTAGTTACTCAGCATCACACAGATTGCAACAATGGCAAGCTGTTCAGCAGCGCCTTAGGGAGAAGACCGTGCACTCAATAATAAATCACATTTTCTTTAGTGTGATTAAAGTATCTTTAGTACATACAGCTAAAAACAACAGAGTGCCTGGGGAAGGACATAGTATGTTAATATTCAACACCACATGGATAAGTAACACAAAATGAAATGACAAATAACCAATGAAATCTGCAATCAAAGTAGCCTAAATACATGGGGTACACACCGTCTCTTGGTTATGAGAGGTGAGCTGATGAAAGACACAAAGCTGAATTTATCCATGAGTGTTGACATGCTAAAACCCTCTAGCCACAAGGCCTTCCTTCCTGCTTCTCCCAGACCCTACCCAGCAGGCCATGCTGTTCCAGTAATTGAGTGAGTAATGGACTTATTCCGCTGAGTGGTTCTCTGGGTGTACTCAATGCTGGGACGTAAATCCTGTGGCAAATGGCAGATTAGGAAAAAAAAAAAAGAAAAACTTGAGGGGAATAAATAAAAGCAAAAAGAAAGGATGAAAGAAAGAAAATCCATACTACAATTATTCACACACAATAAATTCGTCTGAGGTCTCTGCTTGAGCCGTCTTCACTTCGTCTTCTGGCCAAAATCGAGGAGACCTCTGTTCTTGTGGTTGCCTGATGGTATTATAGTAACAAGTGGGTTTGTGTTCTGAGTTGTCCTCTCTCTCTCCATCTCTATGTCTTTAGCTGTCTCCTCCTCTGCTTTCGTCGTCTGTCTGTCTCTTTCTCAAGACACTGAGCGACGTCTACGTCCAGCGGAGACCCAGGCTGAAACACTGGTCTCTTGCCACACATTCCACCAGTGGGATAGACTGATGGGGCTAATCCCTTTCCTCCAAACGCACCATGCAGTCTAGATCCTCTAACAATGAGCTTCCACAATAAGCCCATTATCCATAAATCCATCAGAGGTCTCAGCCTCAGCCCATCCCTACCAAGTCTTCCGTCCAACACAAGAGAGCCTTCTGTGGTTCCTTGTGGTTTTCTGTCGCTATTAACTACAGCCAGCCACAGCGGGGTTTGTGTTCTGGATTACAGTATCCTAATGACTGAAGTTTTTCTCATCATATCATGATCTCTTTATCTGTCCACATCTCCTTTTCTTCATCTCCAAAATGAATCCATTAATCTGCCAATTACTCTATTATTGTAATTTTTTCCTCTATTAATCCCTGTCCCTCTCCTCCTTTCCCTCAACTGCCCAGCGACCACCCGGTTAAACAGTGGGGCCACACCACACACTCTGCCAGAGGAATAGACTGATTGAACTAATCCCTTTTCTCAAAACACACCATTCTGTCCAGATCCCTCTCACAATTAGCAGCCCATGGCCAGATAGCCTATAGTGAAAATAAGCGGCCTCAAGACAAAACAAACACACGCAGGCGAAGGGTGCAGAAACCCACAGTAACCAGCCAAGCGAAATATTTTCGGGCCGACTTCTCATGCTGATGCTACAATGGAGATGGTAGCAGTGATCTCATCTGGTAAATATTGTTTTTGCCATGTAGGCTACAGCCTCTCTTTTCCCTTGTTCTGCACACACGCGGGGTGTATTCTTTTGCGCCGGGGCTATAAATTAATGTTTTTCTGGGAGCCTGTTGCTAAGGGCTAGATGAGTGAGGGAGTTGGGGGGTTGGTGGCCGGGGGCCAATTAAAATACAGATGTCTGACTGTCGGCGTAATTCCATTCAGCCATGATTTACATTTAGAACACAGTCACCCAAGGCCTGCCACTCTACACTCACAGAGGAAATCGAAGCTGACTCCGACCTAATGAGAAAAGTGAACCTCCCGAACTTTTATGAGACTCTAGTCTGAAAGGAGCCTCGCAACTTTCGCCGTAATATGAAAGCCCTTTCAGCTAATCACCCATTGACAGGAGAGACCAGTGCATTAGGAGCTCAGTAACCAATTTCACTTTGTGCTGCTGACGTGAGAAATACACGGCGGAAAAGTTGCCCCTTTTTATTACCACGGCTTGGCAGTGCCTCTCCTCCGGATCATTTCTGTCAAATAGTTCCCCCTCTTTAGTGCAACTTGCTCAACAATGTGATTCATTTAAGGATTGTATTAATCTGAAGAGATCAAGATCTAAATGCAATATTAGTATGTTATTTACATGTCATCATAGCATTAATAAAAAGGGACGTTTTGACTTTCAGAGACACAATATGCACAGGTTTGGTCAGAGCAAGGCAAGTACTGTGAACACACTGCACCGGCCTTGTCAATAGCAGCAATCCTGTATATGGAAGGGAACAGGATATGTTCTGTCCAAAGCAATAACTCACAACTTTCTTTACCATCCGCTGCTTTAATATCCCTGTCCGACAAATGCCTTGACAGATCTTTCCCAGCCAACGCAAGTCTTATTTTTTACACCCAAGCTCCTGTGAAAATCAGCTCTGGCTTTTGATTCCCATTTTATAAGGAAAGGTCAGTACAGCAGTGATTTATAATCCGTTCCCCTGTAAATTCTACAACCTAATCCATCAATGCAAAGGAGAACTCTGTAATAAACATTTGCTTCCCCTAGAGGCTGTGAGATGTGCGTACAGGGGTCTTTTTCTTTTACTTTTTGAAGCAAGATTACAAAATATTACTTTAAACAAAAATGAAACAAACATGCAAACGGTATGTGTGAGTGGCAAAAATGTCTGGCAGACAGCAAACAATCCTAAAATCATTTATGAAGAACAAAAGAGAAAGGAAGGTCGGTAAGTTATGATAATTGTTTTGTTTTGGACATCTGCCTATCTATTTTGGGACTCCAATTTAACTGCTTTAAAAGTCTTTAACTCAAAGCATGACCAATGCCATAGGTGTTGCCAGCCATTCTTTTGTGGATCATCCAGCTCTAATAAACAGGATATTCTCCTTGGACAATGGAGCCAGGAAACAGGCTTCTTGTCCCCGAGGAGTTCATCTGGGCACATTGGCACGAGCACTTTCTAATCTTCACGGTCAAGATGCTCGGGAAACAGCGGAAACAGACAATGCAGTAGGAATGCTCAGCCTGCCGCCACACAATACGTCTGACCTAACCCCTGCTGTAAATCACCGGGGGCTTTGACTGGAGTGCAAAGAGAACAAAGAGAGAAGACCTTAACGTAACAATGACAGTCACTTAGATGAAGTATGCTGTCAAGCCCCGACACTGCAGGGGAACATAAACGTTCTGGAGCTCTTTCCGAGTTTCTTCCTCACTGCCACTTCTGAGGTTCACGGCCTCCCAAGACATGAAGAAATTACATCTTTTAAGATTTTTCCTGAGTTGCACGTTCCTGCGTGTGGGCGGCTTGTGGGATTAACGCAAACAGGTGACCTGTCTTATTGATCAAGGAGGAGAGCAACTTCGTCACGGAAAGCCAATCTCTGAACATAATATGACCCTTTAGATGGAGGAATCAAGGCTGCCTTGGCACCGTATCCCACATAAGAGCCCTTGAGCGTAGGCCTTTTTCCTCTCTCCTCTCCCTACGCCATGCCACACAGCATGGGGCGGTAAAATGGGACAGACAGTGACAGCGGTGAGGAAGGGAGGGAGGGAGAGAGGCACTTCTGAGGCAAACCTCGTCTCTAATAAAAGGGGTGATCAAACATGTTCTTTGCCTGTGAAAGAAAATATTATTTTAGAGAACGGGAGGATGGCATGATGTGGGAGGGGAGGACGATGCTGTGTGCCAATTTTTTCCTCCAATGGAATTGCTGATTTGGTTTCAGGGTTCGTTGCGGGAAATTGAAAACAAATGTGGAGCTTTTGATGCACCACCTCACATGGATCGTTCTCTCTCTTTCCCTCTTTCTGTCACTCTTCGTTTTTTGTGTTGAGTCTTTCCTGGCTGCTCTCGTAGATGGAAACTCACATTCCTTGTCCCACCAGAACCAGCAAGCCCACTCTGTCATGCCCCAAAAGGAGCAAAACACACATTTCATCAGTCTTCCTCCTCTCTCTTGGGTCCCTCAAGTCGGAAGCATGTGGCTATTGTGCGGTAGAATTTTCCTGTAATTTAATCGTTGACATTGTTGAGGTATTGTGGCGACAGCATGAAAATAGAACAAATTTTATTCTAAGTAATAGTTAATTGACGGCTCTGCTGTAACTGCTTAGGGCTCTCACACAGTTTGTAGCGGAAATTGCCTAAAAAGCTTAATCCAATGTGTTCTTCAATTCATTCATGTGGACTAAGAGATGTTTTGTGCCTCTGTGTCAGTATTGTTAACATACTTCCTGTCAACAACCAAACACCAACAACTGACCAAGTTACACACACACATGCAAAACATCAGCACAGTAACGCACACTGTACACACACAACGTACACCCAGCTGACTTTAGCAGGACGGCGGTGATGATGCGTTCACTTAAGACAGACACACGTGTGGGGAACTGACTGGCGTTCAGCGCACAGCGGGATGACATCATCCCCGGGGCGCTAATGATTGGGCGACCTCTTCTCGCTGGCTACGCTGCCTGCTGACCAGATGCATAGCAGACTGTTTTCTCACACAATCAACTCTGTATGACTTCCTACTTTATCTACAGTATAAGTATTAACTCCGCGGCCCAACTCTGGAAAACCCAAGTCAGCCCAGCCCAACGGCGCTGTACACAAGACTATATTATTACTGCAATCTGAATCCAATTAACAGCAAACCCACACAGAGTTCAAGCACCAGAAGGGGACAGGGAGGAGGTGGAGGAGTGTGGGACGTGGGGTGTGTGTGTGTGTGTGTGTGTGTGTGGAGTGGGGTGTAGTTGTGGAAATATCCAGGGAGATGAAAACAGCAGGAGAGAAAAAAATCACACCATTTATCCCCCCTCTGCTTTATTGAGGTGCATTCTGTGACATTCGAGCTTTGTTCTCACCGAGAGGGAAGGCAGTGACGCTCACCTTTTTCTGCTGAATTCACACTTCTCCAACATTACCAACTGGCAAAGAAGAAAATCTCCTTTATTTAATCACATTTCTGCTCCATCACCACCCACGCAGGGTCATTAGAGTAGCAGACAGCCATTCTTTGAGCGGTGACTACTCGAACACCGCCAAGATGCTAGGGAAATGAAAACAAAGACTTGCATGTTATTTTTTCTTTATCCTCCGTTGATACAAGGACATGGTCATGGCACGTAGAAGACATTGAATAGATGAGGCTGTGACAGGCAGGGCTTGACTGAGCTGTGGCAGGATATGGTAATAGGAACCAAATGAGTCTCATACGCATGGTGAGTGGCCCTCGAGACAGATCCCTTCCTATGAAAAAAGGGTGTTGAAAAATACGGTAATTGCTTTCAGTGTCATTTGGCAGTACTGCACCTCCTGACTTCAGGAGCTTTTTATAGACAGGGAAATTCGCCATTATTCTGCCAACATTACACTTCAAAAGGGAGGAGAGAATGGGGAAAACTAGGGCGACGGCAGACACTTCAAAACTTGAGAAGTGATAAAAACTAAACGAGAAAGTGGGGGGAAATTTTCCAATATTTCATGTTCTAGTGCGGTCGCAGCACAGGAGTGGCATTGTGACTCAACACCAAAGGGACTTTTATTTTTTCCACCCCGTTGATAGAAACCTAATAAATAATTTTTAAAGGTTACCATGCTGGGAGCTATGTGTATAACACAATTATATTGCATGGTGCTAAAGTAACAAACATGGAGATAAATACAGCAAACATGGCTGCCTCCTGTCTTCTGGCTCTGAATTATTAAAGAACTGCAGAAAAACAGCAGTTGGTGACTCAAGCAAATGAAAGCATTCGATGTGTGTTGTGTGCTTTTGAACCCACATTTTCCTCGCCAGGAAAGTTACTTTATTATCTCTATCTCTGACACATATTTGAGAGTTCCTGTGTTGACTGTCTCCAGACAGAGTGAGTGTCATTCTCCTTTCCATGGGAAACTGATTTGTGGTGAGATTTTGACACAAAATGGCTGCCATGAATCACCCAGATAGACCGACAGGTTGCTGACGGATGAAGTGTCTCTACTCCTGCCTCACCTCTTCTTTCACATTCTCAGATACCCCACCTTGTAAAGACCACCTTCATGGTTCCAATCATAATGCAGTGAGCTTCAGAATAATGTCAATGGTTAGCTTGGCTTTTCATGATACCCTGAATGAGAAAGTGGTGTTGCACATCATAACTTATTGGTTTGGCCCTGTGAAATGTCTGTCAGCATCACCATGTGTCATGTTATATAGTAGTTTTAACTTGAGAGGTGGGAGGGGGGTTCCTAGTCTCTAAGCAAACTATGGTGCCTACTACATGGGACATGACCTCAGTCGCATGTTATCGTTTCTCCTAACTTTCCTTTTGTTTTCCACTCTGCTCTATTGTGTCTAGTAAAGCAGAGATACCATAAAATATACAATATGTTTATTTGTTTTTAAAGAAAGTAGAGTAGAGAGGAGTAATGGCTGGCAGCAGTCTCTGAGATTGTGGTCCTGGTTATGTGAAGTGGAGCTCATCCTGACAGAGTAGGAACCATGAAGTAAGAAGAGAAACAGAGAACAGCAGTCGCAGAACATTTATGACAGCCAGAGACGTAAAACCATGAGATCCCTATTTCCTGAAAATGAATAAAAAAATACATTTTCCATGCACAATATCCAAGAAGCTAATGCTACCTAGCAACAAAGTAGTTACAGGAAAAAAACACAAAGGGGTCCTTTATTTGTAGCTCACTCTCTATTGGCTGTGCCACTGATTTGTCCCCGTTGTGCTACATATATTTCCAAATTTGGTAAAGGTACTGCTCTCAGTTAAAAGTATTTATGTAAGAAGATCATCAAAATGTGCAGGAATGAAAACATAATTGCAAATAGTCTGAGTGTGTTTTTGCTCAGTGGTCTGTCTAATAAACAAAAAGTACACGAGTTTAGCAAACAACACAGTGGAAATAACATTGGCGCAGCACAGTGATTCTGGACTAACTTACCATCTCTTGGTAACTATTTAGAAAACATATACATCAAAGCATAGTGTTGCTCTGCAAAGATAGAAAACATTTAATAAATAAGTAATTTTCTGCAGCCACATATTAGAATTTCTTCTTGACTGAAACCACATTTTTGCATACTTTGTAACAAACAGGCAAACGTTGGTTTGGTTATTCATTTATTGGGTTTTAGGCTAAAAACCTACCAACTTACATTATTCCATCTGGCCTACTTTACATTGCAGATACTTTGGCAACTTAGCAGAGCCAGTAGCTTAGGATGCCAATCTCTCATTTTAGGGGCCCAGTTTGTCCCTGGAACCACCTTTCCCAACCCGGCCCATGAAAAACCACTGTATTAGATAATCGCAGTGCTTCTATTAAAGCCAAATGTGTACTCAGAAAGGGTGGAGATCAATTGGATAATTCAAGGGCAAACTGAGTTTAATATCACAGAGTTTTTTGTTTTTTGAGAGTTGGAAAATGAGCACGCTTAGAAGCAGAAAATGGAGAATATTTTACCGGATGTCAGCAAATGTCTGTCCTTTGTGCGCAACACAGGCCCAAGGCTATGCTTTTAGTCTTTATTTCAGCTGAGTTGAAAAAAAAGAAGACAGACATTATTGACTCCATTTTGCGTGCCTTAACATTACATAGCTGCTCTCTTAACTGCCAAATATTAGGGAGGAAATGATTAGAAAAACCTTTAATGGAGTTTCTGTGTGATGAATGTGCAATTCTTTGTAATGATTGTCACACAAATGGTTAAGGAGTTGTGAAAAGTTCAACCAGCACATCAAATACTGGTGAGAAAAGGGGACAATGTTAGCCACAGTAATTAGTTTAACATAAACAAGTAAAACTGTGAGACTGAGAATTGTAGAAAACTTGGAAGTGAAAATAACCCAAAACTATTCACAAATGCTTTGGCTGCCAGCTGAAAAGCAAAGTTGACCAGACCAATTAAGTGCATAGCATTCAGATGAGTTGAGAAGGTCTGGCAGAGAAAGTAAATCCCTCATCCCACGAGTCATCATACACACTTAGGATTTGACACTGATCCAGGTAAGATGAAGGCAAACTATCAAAACACAGCGATCCAAACAGCTATAAAACATAAGGCCAACACCACTGTTAAAGCTCAAACTTACTGACAGTTCATGGAAGAAATGATTCAGTTTCAGTAGGATATTTATCTTGTCTGTTTTTATGACATGGTATTTTCAAACAGGCTCAGAAACAGGCTTTGTTACTAACTACTTTAAATGTTATTTTCTGAAATATTTCCATCATAAAGTTGAAGCCTACGTTCATAAAAGCTGACGACCAGATATCGTCCAACAGTTCCCAATACTTCCATCATAGCTTTGCAGTTTATTACTTCCAGATGCTATAAAACTCTGCAGCCCTGTTGTCACCCAGGGTGACGATTAAAATCACACAACGGCTCCATTCAGTGTGACAGACAGTCAGATCTCAGATACATTATCGTAAACACTCGCTTATCAGGGCTTGTCATTGACGACCTCATTGAAAGACCTTCAACTGCTTCTCCAATTCCACCACACACCAATATTTTGATAGATACTGTATATTCTATTATGGCTCCTCTTGTAGGAGAAATGACAGTTCAGCATTCGTTTTTGCTTTTAGTGTAATTACAGTTTTGTGTCTCCATATGTGAGCATGCCTGCCTATTAACATGTAGGTGTGTGTTCGTGCTTGGGAGGGTTTCCCTGTTGGACAAGTATACAAATGGAAGTGTGCGTGTGCCTGCATGGCATTCTGTTTCCTGTCAGGCTTTGCGGCTCCAAGGCAAGCATGCAGTACGTCGCTCAGGCAGGCAGGCAGGCGGACAGGCGGGCAGTGCTGTGGGCTTATTGAATGTTGGTTCAGGCCTGCAGGGAGGGAACGCTTGGGCTTCCTTAATCACAGCACAAATGCCTTTATTCATCTTCAGAACAGTGCAATTAATTTCCGTGCCGGTGTCAGAACCTTTGGGGAAATCTGACCTGTTATTGCCTCTCAGGATGGAGCATGTTCTTTCTCTCACTCTCGGAGCCAGACAGGCATTCAAAACTAATTTCATGGCTAATATTATATTCACTGCTTGCAAAGACCCACGAACGTTTATTTATTTTATATGTACAATAGAGTTGTGCCTCCTGAATTCTGCTATTGTATAAAAAACACAAAGCAATATTAGAAAAATCCCCATAAAGTCACGACTCTGTCAGTGTGTGAAAAAAAAGCTACATTTCTTATTATTTCTGTAATACTACTAATATTGATATATTATAATATAATATTGAAAATAACTAATTGATGATGAGTTAATTTCCTCCATTGTTTAATAATAAATAGTAAATGATTAAATGTCCATTATCAAATCATTAATTAGCATGACATGTTAATAAATCAATTAATCATTTACATGCCATATTTTAACTATTAAGCAGTTAATTTTTTAAAATGATTTATTACTTTATTGCTTTTTTGATTGCCTTAGTTAAACATGTTAGTCATTTGTTACTATCAGGTTAAACACTTTTACTGTTCCTTTTACTTGTTGTATTGATGAATGATTTGTGAATCAACACTAGAGTCCACACATTGCACTACTCCAATTAGCACATTAGATTCTTCATCTCTTCATCAGTAATTAACAAATATAAATAAAATATAAATAGGAATAATGTGGGCCACAGTTATAATTAACGTGTACAATGCTTAGTTAATGGTAAAAAATATTTGTGTAAAAGATAAACGAACATCTGGACCCTTATTAGTTGTAACTGATGTTGACTATGGTTAGTAAAAAATTATAAAACAAGACAAAAAAACCCCAACTAAATACTCTCTGAACAACATTTCCTGAAACCTGCCTCATTGCCACAACAGGAAGACTGCTCGAGTTAAAATGCCTTGAAACAAAGCATTCAGAATACCACACTCGCCAAGCTTGCAATGTTTTATAGCGTTGTACTTATGATGCTGTTGGCGAGTAGAGGTGATTCTGATACATGAGCTCTTTGAGGACCTCCAAGCTGCGGCATGGTTTCTCAGGGTGAATCATGACAAGGACTGATTATAACCTGAAAGAAACCAGATGCGACCGCAGCGGTTATGAATAACTGGGTGTATTAGCGGGCCCAGTTTTCTGGCCATACGGCTTCAATAACTGCCATAATCACCAGTACGCAGAAAATTAGGTTCAAGTCCTTCATGAGGGTCATACAAGGTTATCGAACACGCTGCATGTCATTTAGCAGACCGCTTCTGATACACTGGGGTTTATCAATAGTAGTGTACTGATTAGATACTGATATTGTTTAAACTGAGCGGAATGTGCATGTCTCCTCTGCATCTGGGAACATTTTAGGAACATTTATTATTTGTGTTAGCTGTCAAAGACTCATAACTCTTAAATATTTACAATGTAATGGCGGTTGTTTTGTACGCTTCTTCTCTCTGTCTGTCTGCACTTTTTTATTTTTAGCAGCCTCACTAGGGTTTTGCAGATGATCTTTCACACTAGGCTGCCCAACAAAACGCGTTCTTGAATGTTAGGCAGTGGAATAAAACACTGAGCACTAGACATCTTTTCAACATGGCATCTGTGCTTTAGCTCTGATTCAGCCCAGGATGTTTTTGGCTGTGTATTGCCCAAGTTTTAGACCAATCAGTACAGTATAGGACAGCACAGTATTCAGTATAAAGTGGGCTTCTCAGATAGCCATATCTGTATCTGTCATGGCAGGAACAGATTAGCCGCACCAGACCAGGGCAAATCAGAATGTGTTGAAGCATTTTGCAATCTTATACAAAATTAGGGGCACTAAATGTATTTCATCATACCAGTTATGTTTCCATTTGTGAGGCTCCTGGAGTGGCTGTGAAGATAAATCATTTGCACCTGAAGAAGTCTGACTTATTTGTAACCATGTTTGAATATTTCTGCTCAGGTCCGTACAGGAGCCAGCAGTTGGTTTAGAGAGCTGACAGGACAAATATCAACAAGCAGGCAGAGAAGAAAATGACTTTTCCCCCACTGACTGCCAGAGGAAATGTGGAGAGAGAGAGGGAGAAAGTCTGTGTTTGCATGCATGCAAGTATGTGTATACGTGTGTGCAACTATCTGTGTGTGCGCATGTGCATGTTGTTTATTAATGCGTACACGTGTCTGCCAAACATCTGGTCTCACCTCAGTGTTCGAACATTTATGAAGTACACACAGGTCAAGACAACAACTGCCAAATAAGTCATTAGGATTGAGGTTATTGAAGCAACAGCATATGCTCCCAGCAGCTAATCATTATTTACCTTAATGCGTTTCCTTCCTCCCTCTTTTCCGACATCACTTATGGATGACCCCATTTCGTTACACTTGCCAAACAGATTTTTAGAGGCTAGCTCGTTGCAGTCCCCTAATATTTACTCTGTAATGAAGGTGATCTGGCTTTTTTTTGTCCAAACCCACTCGGTCTCTCTTTTCAGCCAAATGCTTTTTCTTCAGCAGTGAGCACCCGAACTATATAAAAGACATTTCATCTTGCGGCTGTCATGGCACAGATCCCACTCATTCCCTCATCGCTTTTTAATTATGCAGCACTACATATTTTAAACTGCTCCATAAAATATGTTTGTGTAAAAAGTAAGGGTGCAGAACCCAATTAGTGCTGGAGCAATGCGAAAGCATGCTGCTCCTGCTCAAAAAGAGTCAATTAAGACTGGACGTGGTGCCGCATGTGTGTGTGTGCATGTGTGTGCGTGTGTGTGAAATGAGCCTCGTGGGACTCATCTGCACCTGAAGTGACATAATCACACAGCCAGTGCCCAGGCCATGTTTTAATGGAGCATTAGGAACTGGCATTTAATTGCAAGGAGATTTGGTAAATTGATTTTGATTTAAATTGACCTACAAATGTGGCATTTACTATTAGAGATGAGCACGAAAGAGCCTTTTAATTCGCTGGTGAAAGTTTTGATGTTGAGCAGCGCTATAATCCATTTTGCTGTTGTAATTTTGCTCTTTCATTGTTACAAGGCAAACACTGTAATGCGTTCAGATGATTCTTTGCTGTGAAAGTCGTATTATCTTTAACTAAAACAGCCGTGAAGTGATTGCCATTTTTTTTTAGGCGTCGTCAGCGGACATACTGTAGCATTTAGAGGCGATAGGGTTAGTGATTTCAATGTGTTGCTTGTTTGGAGTAGCACACATGCCATGCAGACACACACACACACACACACATAGATAGCCAACTACCATGTAGTTAGCCATTCTGAGGCTGTGAATTGTCAAGGTCTGGTTTGGCTATTGATTTCCTCTCTTGAATGACTAATGTGTCTCCTGACCTTGGTTACATATTAAAAAGACTTCAGTCCATTTAGGGCAGAGAAATGGAAGAATCAAGCATCAACTACTGATTTGGAACAGACTGCTTCACACAAGAGATTAAAGCTGCAGATTCCAACGAGCCACTGGGCCCTTTTCCTAGCTGAGGGGAGGAGATAAGATGAATTGTTTTATCTGAGCCAGCGTGCTAGAGATGAAAACTGCAGCAGAGATTATTTCCTCAATTATTATTATTATTATTATTATTATTTCCAACTTTGTGATAATAACAATTACTATGACAGTGACAACATTTCCTTGGGACATATTAGCAACATACTAATTGTCATTTGCCAGCCTGTGATGTTCAGATGACATTATGATCCTCTGTACATTGACATTACACTGTTTTTTGTTTTGTCCATGCTTGTTACCCAGGGATTTGAAAAAAGGTTTAGAGTGGGATTTGTAACATTTTCACAGAGGAGGCTCCCCAGCATAGCACATGTCCATGAAAGCATGTTATTAATCGCAAGATATTAAAGGTAAAATTTAAAAAGAGAGTCGTAGCAGTTTCTTAACTCAGACAATACACCTTTACTGTTGTGGTCCTTGAGCCAGGAGTGGGTCATTCATGTTAATCACGTCCTTTCATTCTTTTTTCCATCTTCATTTTGTACCTCACTCCCATCTGCCACTCTATTCGCAGGTCAACGGCACTATTGATTTACACCCCTCACCTAATCACTTAGGTAACATTTCCCTGGCGGCTGCTTTTTCCTCCCATGATTCATAGCCAAGCAGTGAAATCTCCCGGTTGCCACTAATTAAGCGTAAGGTCACTCTTTAATCATCACCTGCTTGTGTAGTGTGAGCGACTGCCCTTGTTGATCTAGCGTCTCGCTGAAAAGCTCCAATCTGCAGCAAAATGAGAGCTGTCGGAAAAGAACGACGCGGTACCCGATGATAAGTTCTGTCATGAATACATTCTGCCTGATTTATTTAATCTTTTTGCGTGTGATTTCAGTGACTTGGAAGATATCTCTCTTGTCATGTTGTTGTAGAGAAGTGGAGAAAAACATGCAAGAGATATTGAGAAGACTATTTTCACGGTTTGATAATTGAAGTTGATGTGAACGAAAGCCTGGCTTGAATCATCTTTCTGTTTTTAACCTTATCTGCTTCTCCCACTTCTCTCACACACACACACACATACACACACACACACACACACACACAGTATGTATGTTCTGTTATATTGTTCTACCCAGGACCAACTCATTCCAACTGACGTTTATGTGCCATAAGTGCCACTTCGGTCCTATGTGCAATGATTTAACAGTTGTCGACACAAGCCAAGAACCCCCCCCCATCCTTCATCTCACACTCACACACACACACACAAGTGGATCCACACATGGGATTCTGTAATGAGTGACTGTAGGCAGGAGTTTAACCATTAGCTTTGCGTGTGTGGGGGTGTGTGTAAGAGACAAAAATGGAGAGAAATTCAGAGAGAGAGAGAGAGAGAGAGAGAGAGAGAGAGCAGGGTCAGTTACAGAATAGCACCCCTGGGGCTGGGAGGGATTCTGTGTTTTGCTCAAGGGCACTTCAGCAAGGCGGATGATTATTGTTGGGGCTTGAACCCGGGCCTTCAGAATAAAGGATGAAGCCCACACAACCAAATGCATCTACACAGACCATCATTTCAAGTGTTAGAAACAGTTGTCTTACTAAATGGAAAACAGTCACACAGAAAAACAAAAAATATCCCACACATGGATTATTGATCTTTGCATTCACAGCTCTGAAAAGTGCTAATAAATAATGCAGTTTGAATCAAAGTGCATTTTAGCAAACTTTTTTTCTGATCTACACAAGTCAATTGAGCCAGGGTTCATGGAATTTGGCCACAAATCTATAAAAAAAAATAAAAATGGAGAATGTATTGAGAATCTCCAGTTACCTCAGGCATGCCACTCACATGAGGTCAAACATAGTGCTTTATGATGCATTGCATGCACATTGCACATACTGGGCATTTCCAGCTATATATCACTGGCCATGGCACGGGCCATTCCTATAATGGTGCCAGAACAAAGAAAAAAGTCCCATGTCCCCCAGTGCACAACATGTCCTGGGTGATGTATGCCTGTGCAGAGGGTAATTGCACCAGGCACAGGGAGACGGTCAGATGGACTACTGTGGTGCACAGAGACAGCATCCAGCCGGGTAAAGCGGCAGACAGGCGGACAGGCAGGCGGGGAAGTGGTCCATCCTCTGGAGAGAGGGCTTGTGATGGATGGGGTGAAGGAATGCCAGACTCCCTCCAAGAGATTGAGAGCAATTCTTCCAGTGCCAAAGTGGAGGAAACAAATGACTGTAATAGAGGTTGGGCCACATTGTTATGAACTCCCAGACACTGATGCCTTTCGGGTCGAGTAGCCTGTCCAGGGTTTGGGGGACTTGGCTGACTGGCTGGCTGGCAACCTCTGAATGCTGGGTTTGAGCCACATCTACCTGTCATGTCACATCAAAGCCACCCAGCAAAAGGACAGGGCCAGACGTGACCGATATTAAGTGCAATAGATGTCTTCATGCTCAAGACCATTTCTTGGCAATGGAGGGAATGTGGGGGAATGTTTTACTTGTTTTTTTCTAAAAGCAAAAATCCACCTTAAAACAAAATTCACATATGTTTTTCCCATGATCTTGGGAAGTAAAGCCAATTTTGAACACAGGAACAACTTTCCCCCAAAACTAGAAACACGAGAACCAACGCGCTAGTCTCTGAAGTCGTCAAATGACACTGCTTCATCGAAAAATGATTGGGAGACTGACTTTGTGGCTACCGTGACAACCTGGGTGACTGTTGGCAGAAATGGGAACCTTTTTTTAGTCCAGGCCTGTTATTACCATGGAATAAAGCTCAGTCAGGTGTTAAAGCTAAAATAAGCATTCAGTGAGTCCTCAAGATAATCCTCCAATTCAAACTGTTACTTGATGGCATAACGTGTAAGAGTTTTGGTTCGCCTGATTCTAGCTTTGGAAGAGTGTTGCTCCTTCTGCCAATAAACAACAAGTGCTAAATATTGTTGGAATAACATTCTGCTTTTGGTTGGATTTTCCCGTTAAGATTATACAGGTTTTCAACCCGAAAGGACAAACTAATTTATTATCACAAAAAAAAATAGAAATAAGAAACACCGCAACAATTTCCAGGTGATCATTTCTCGAGCATCGCCATTTTGGAAACGTATTTCATCAGATTGATTTCCCTGGGAGGCTTGTCAGTTCTCATTCATTTTTCAATTTGCAACCACATCAGCGCAGACCTGCAGTCTTTGTTGAATCATAAAAAGGCTGTTTTCTTGGCCACTGCTCCGAATCTCTGCTGCAAACCTATGATCCGACTGCCAAATCAACAATGTGATATATTCATACGATGCAGAATTGTGACAACTTAGCAATAGATAGTGGCTGTCCTGAAAGAGAGACGGGAGGGGGGAACCTCAATTGTTGTCTCTGACACAATTGCGTCCCCGGTTGATTTAATTTCATGGCAAATGTGGGCATTCGCCAGGGGTGCACAAGGCTGTTCACATTTCACCTTTCCCTTTCTCGTTCTCAGGCTTAGAGCAGCCTTTGTCTTGATGTATTAATTACAGGGACACTTCCTCCTCTATACATGAAAGAAGAGGAGGCTGTTTCTCAGAGCAGGGAAACAGTCCCGTCCTCCTCCTCTCATCACAGCAGCAGAAGGTGCAGCAGATTAGGTGTCAGATGATATTTAATGTGAAGAGGGCCTGTCTCTGTGACATCCTCTCCTGGGTGCACTGCTGCACAGCACCGATACTCCAATGCTCTCAATCCAGGTCTCATCAAATGGCACTCAAGTCAGAGGCAGAAAGAGTATGGCAAGAAGGAAGAACAAAGATAGTGAGGGACAGGGAAAAAGAAAGAGTAGAGGAGAAGTGAGATGGGCAAGAAAAGTCATTATGTGAAAGTGAAAGAGAGAAAAAAAGTGAAAGGAAGGAGAAATGACGGGAATGCACAACGGGCTGTGACAGCGAAAAAGACGGGAAAGAGATAGAGAAATAAAGAAAAGAGGTGGAGGGAGAGAAAGGAAGACCCCCAATCTTTCCGTAATACACTGTGAACCATGCAGCCCAGGCTTCTTGCTGAGGCCCACAACTGCTGAATGGTTGTGACATGGTGTGGAATATAAGAGAATGGATTGGGCTGGCCATGGAAGAGCCGTGACATACCGGGGGATGCAAATACCTAAGAGAGGGAGGGAGAGAGAGAGAGAGGGAGAGAGAGAGAGAGAGAGAGAGAGAGAGAGAGAGAGATGCCAGAGGAGATGGGAAGAAAATAGTGAAGGGCCTCCTCCCTGGATGGGAATGGCAGAGGATTGGAGCTGCAAGGAGCGTGACAGGATGCGAGCCCACAGGTCGTGGAATCAATTTAAATGGTATCAACTCCACTCCTC
>CABFOQ010024045.1:23167-38907 GCA_900660455.1 Gephyroberyx darwinii
TGTTTAATTAACAAAGTTAATTAAACATGGAGTTGAGTTGAAGAGACATCAAGTTTTACCGTTAGTTTGAAGTGAACTGAAGACATTTCATGTCATTCTTCAACTTTAATCTTTAAATTTACTCTCCAAACACATCCACACATTGTAACACACACACATGCAGGCAGCACTGTTATTTCTGTTCTTTTGCATTTCTATCCACTTGAGTGTTACTAATAGAAAGAAAATGAGCAGCAAGTCAAAAGCACTTTGAAGTTTGCCAGCAATAATTGAGATGATTGATAGTTGGTTTTCTAAATAGCAGGATATTGCATCTAGAGCATAGAATAACAATGTGACACAGCATCACTAGGGAGAAAGCACAATCATGGCTTTCTACCCAATTCACACACTTTGAATGCCTACACACACACACAAATACATATGCTTGTAAACACGCAGGCATCTACACATACATGCATGCACTCACAAACAAACACACGCACAGAGGCACACACACACACACAGACAAATAAAGCAGAAAGAATGGGGCAAGCCACAAAGTGCATAGATAACTAAATCAGTAAATAATAGAATACATTTGTTCCTGGTGAAATGGTTTCTTTGGAGGATTACACTCACAGTGGATGCCATCCGAGAGATGAAAGAGAGAGAGAGAGAGAGAGAGGCAGAGAAGAGAGAGTAAGCAGAGCTCATCAGCTCGGTGGAGATAGTAGCTTGGAGGGGAGAGATAAAGCCATTTTGGCACAGTCAAATCATGCATCCATCACAATGCTTATCGGTCACTTGGGAAAGGTGCCTATAATAAATCGTCAGCTGCAGCGTCAATAGCTCAAAGCCAGTGAATGGGAGGCGGTGGAGCAGTGCTCTCTGCTTGTTTGAACAGTGTGACTTATTTGGAGGGCAATCAAACAGAATGGAGATATTTATGATGTGAGCTCACATCATATCTAGCCGGGGGGAGATACGAAGGAACAGTGATGGCTTCCAGATTTTGAGGCGAGCCCGCGAGGGAGAAAGCACGCCATTTACTGTACGACAACTGAACCTCTCCACCTTGGTTGGCTGCACTGTGTCTTTTCATCCGATTGACCGGTATCGGGTTCAACTGCCTCTGGGTTTGTTCACATACAGTACTAGTACAGAGACCCTGTTACTGCACAGTGAATTAGATCAATTAGATTCAGGTCAACTAAGTTCTATTTCATTTAAACTCTTTTTTTCATCTATATTTAATTTAATTGGTAGCATTAATTCAATTCTCAGTATTTCCATTTCATTTCAATCACAGTTACTTACTGTATAAAGGTATTGTGCTGTGGAAGAATCTGACTCAAATCAAGTCACTAAATCTTTATGGTGTGCCAATATCAACATTTTTCTTATTAGTAATGTATGCATGTCACTGAGAAGATGGAGATAAAAATAGCATATTGTTCAATTTTCTCTTGGCAGATTGAACTGCACACACACGCACACACAATTGTCACACCGCACGAAACACATTTTCCTGCTCTGTGGGGATTGAAACATTGGCCTTGGAGAGCTGCGATAGCTACGAAGACAGAAGGTAATCCTCCGGCAAACCCTTGCTCATCCCACCCCATCATTACATCTCTGCGACTCACGGCGCTGCTTCCAAAATCCCCTCCTCCCTGCTCCTTCTTTTCGTTCTAGGGGGAGAAAGATGATGCTTCTCCCAACCTTATTACCATTTCAAAGATTTCCAACAAAACCAGTCAGCGTTGCCCTGTATTAGACCGATGTCAGGGGGCACAGCGCTCTCCGATTCCAAACGTCTCTGAAAGTTAAGACACTGGGAGGTGAAGCAATATTGCGTTGCTATCCAGCCAAACACTGGGGCAAGTATCCCTGACCCAACTTCAAAGTTGCAGTGGGGAGTGAAGCAAGGCTGAGCTGTCAGCCCCCGATTATGCTGCAGTCTAGGCCAATAAAGAGACATATACACAGATTCACTGAAAGAAAAGGGTTTAATGATTTGCTCTTTCCATGATTTAATACTTTGATGCTGCAGCACTCCGGCCTCTGCAGACCGAGAGATCATTTTTTTGGCTATGACTGTAAATGTTAGTTCAGTTAATCTGTTGACTCTCAAACAACACTTGATTTAAGCTGTTATCCAATTTAATGTGAGCTGTTGCATTGTGTCTGGGGTGCAGTTGGAGAATTGTGGGATTTTCTCATGCAGAACTGTAACATTTAGAGATCCCTGTTTTATTCTCAGTTTTCAGAAATAGCCCCAGAATGAATGATATATTTTCATAGCTAAGTTGCTACTGTGATTATAGCTCTCAACTGTAAGTGAAATACTCCTTTGAAACTACAAAGGCTGCCATGAAGGTGAACTTGTGGGAATTTCCACAACAAAATCCTGCCTGGTGGTTTCACCATCTTTCCCAGTATTGTGTCAGCCTCGTTACTTCAAAAGGGCCCATCTTGACACACTGTGGTGATGTGATTTGATATTAAAGAAATAATACAAAAACCTGTCCGTTCATTTTTCAATTCCAAAGGCATGAAACGTTGGTGAGAGGATAAATAATGCTGACGCCTATTCTCGACTGTGTGCAAGGGCATTCATTCCATCTGGGGTGTGATTGAAAAGCCCCAGTGCCCCAGGTTCAAAGCACTATTACATGGCACTGTGTCTGGGCTTTTTCATCTCAGATGGGTATCTGGGGGCCGACACGGAGACAGATAGGATATCAGAGCCAAGGATGATACAAGGATCGCCTCTTGAAAATCAATTGGCAGACAGTCCCACATTGGTCTCACCTATTTATTTCTGCATCACTCTGTGTGAGGCCCTTCATCAATGCTGGCTTCTCAAGAAAGTCCAAGGCATAAAGGAAGATCTGATCCATCAGAGAGAGACAGAGAGAAAGAGAGAGAGAGAGAGAGAGAGAGAGAGAGAGAGAGGGAGAGAGAGAGAGATCTATTTATATTGCCCATACTGATGCCCATATTCAGTTTGGAAGAGACATTGTCTGCATGCTTTTTACATTTTGCTATTTTATTATGTGAATGTAAGAATTTTCAATTTTCAGATGCAAGGAGCACAATGTCTCAATATTTTTCCATTGGTGAGCCACTGAACAGTCTGATGAATTCTGCATTGGTCATATATGGACCTATATGAATGCCTTCAAGGATTTCCTTGTGTCTGTCTGTCATTGTTCAACATCCTGTTCACTCCAATTCCTCTGCTTTTGCAGAATGGAAATGTGAACCCCATAGGCGGAGTTTGACATTGGAGCACGGTGAGCACGGTACAATATGATGAGGCAAGCTTGCCACAAGGCCATGAAACGCAATAAAACACAGCACATCTAAAAACGTACCACCAAACCTAGACCACCTCATCCTATACCACACATACACGGGCGTGGATTTTGCTCCGACAGACGCGCACACAATTGATCTAGTATAAGCAGCATACTGGCAACCATACTGCTATGGCTACACAACATCCAATAAACTAAAGAATGGTCGGAAAGACCCAGCCGGTTCAGACCAAGTCAACTGACATTAAGATGCACTCAGTGTTAAGCACGAATAGGCCTACTTACTCAAATACAAGTTACACGCACCCACCCACACACAATGAGAGAGAAAATGCTCAGCAACAGTATCGCCTGTTGTTAGATATTAAAATAACGTAAATAACCAGTGTCCTACCTAGTTTAGAAGTAAACGTCTTTAGATGTCCACTATCCCCCCCTCCACATGTTTTCCACCTGTGTCACCGGCGGGAGGACGTTTTAGAAACCGCTGAATGTCCATAACTTTTATCTTTGCTTTGTTGTTGACTAGCTAGCTATCCAATGACAACATGGTCGAATAGCCGCGAAACGTCAACACATAACTGAGACAGAAAAAGCGTGCTGTGTCACTATAGGGTGCATTCAACAAAACAACCATTTATTAACAACATTTACAATTGAATAAAAAATATCTAACATTACTCTAATATTAATTTTAATTTTTTTAATGATATTTAAACTTTAAACGTTAGACTTTTTAAAATATTTTAGTACCAGCCCCCCTGTTAACTCGGTGAACCCATCACTGGCAATATGAAGGAGCCTGTTGTTTGTGAGTCCAGGTCGACAGTAGCTTTTCTTACACTTCTACCTTTCCTCCCCTTTATGAAGAAAGCTGTCAGTAAAACATCTCCAACATAAAACCCATGACGGTGACAATGTGACCTTTAAAAGTTCAGAAAAAAATGGTGAAATGTTCCTCACTTTGCAACACATTATGGTTAAAGGTTAATGTTACTACAATCCCCCCATCCATTCCTCGATCCCACAATCTCTCCCCTCCATCCTTTCCCTTGGCAACTCTCCCTGAAGAAAATAGCAAAAGTCCTTATTTGCAAACTAAACACTTCAGCTGCTTGAGAATGAGCATGATTAATCATCTTCCATCCACTCAGGCAAATATATAAATAAGTCAGGCTTCCTGCCAGCTGCTTAAGACCGAAGAGGAAGGCTACAGGTTATCAAACCTCTGACTGCCCTGGACCATGAGACCTACAAACTGGCTTGTCTAGGTCAATAAATAAGACGGAGACAGCTATAGACTCATTCCCAAAAAATGCCAGGATTATCTGCTTATCCTTGGTGTTCCAAAACCTCCATTTCTCTTCCAAGCTCCATCCCAGGCTCAGGCTTGGTTTAATAAGGTCTCTCATGTTCACAATCCTTTAGGGCTAAGAGACATTAGTATAATAATATAATTAGATAATGCATACAAGACAGGTTTGATGGGACTAAATAATAGCCTGGCATCGTCACAGGGAAGAGCCTTCACACTAACTGTATATACTGTTCTACCAAAATTATGGAGTATGTAGTACAGGCCAAGTATGACTACAGTACATAAGAGGGCAGACATGCACCTACTGTACAAGAGTGGTATATAGTTGGTATATGTATCATACATAAGCATGTGGCATTGCCTTCCATAAGTCAAAAATGGTTCATTACCTGTGGACCAAGCCAAATGGTTGATAACACTTCATAAAATGTCAAAAATACTACACTAAATACTATATAAAATACTAGATTATCAGTAGCAAAAGTAAAGCAGGACATTGATTGTATGGTATTGCATCTCCCCCCATGTCCTTCTGTGCAGACAAGGGCTATGTTGACATGCACGGAGTAGCCTCGCTATTGGATAGTGGCCATACTCCAGTTAAGGCCTTATTTGGGTTAAGCTCTTTACATGCACCTCTGATACCCTGTGAATGAATATCCCTGTTGCCATGAATAAACCAGTTGATAGAAAATTCCCGTCCACCTGTGGTGATGACCCCAATAGTAATAGTAAGTACTGCTCACTACCATGTTTTTTTTTTTACATCAAAATGTACCTATGACTCTGTGTGGGTTTGAGTTTTGGAAAACCAAAAATGAAACGAGTAAGATGTTTGCATGTCACAGGAAACAAACACTTTTTAATATCGGAGTAAGAAAGACATCTTAAGCGGGTTTCTCACAATCGGAGCACAAGCGAGTTATAACATTTATGCGTGCCGACCAAAAAAAACAGGTTACTTGAGTCAAGTTTTAAAACAAGTTCAATCCAAGAAAAGACAGAATGAAGCTGACACTAATTATTCTCGACAAGGATCTTTTTTTTCCTTTTTCTAAAAATGTGGAGCAGACAGACCACTTACTATTAGTATTTGCATTCTTTATTCAGACAGTGAGAAAGTAGAGAGTGAGACAGAAAAGGGGAGAAAGCTGTGGGACGGGATCCTCAGCCAGTGGGGCCACGTGTTTCCAGAGGCAGGTGACTAAACATTTCAAGTTTTTACCTCAAATTCACATTACACTGTACCAAAAATAAGAAATATATCTTCAACCAACTGTGTCATTACATACGCTTCACTCAATCTGAGAAGGTAATAGCAGTTGGCTTTAAAGGCAAACTCAGCATGATATGACTATCATATTAAACAGACCCTGGAACAGTACTGTATTGCTGTATTGCCTTACACAGAAAATTCCCTTTGACCTTGAGATGCATCTGTCTGTGCATGGTGTGTCCAAAATTTCCCTGCTCCTTCTAGTGTTGGTAAAATTTGGGATTCTTTCTTCCCTTTACAGAGTAAAACAATTACGTGAAATCATACTGTACTTCAGACATGAAGGGCTAAAACTCCTTCTCACTCTCTTTTCCCCCACCACACACACATACAGACACCATTATCACGGCTTTCCAGAGGTAGCAAACCAGCTGCTGCTTCACTTTATCTTTTATAATGGAAACAGCAGCAGGCAGTCGGTAACGACATCTCAGCTCACAACGCTATTCAGACACTTCCCATAGCGTGACCCCGTAACTTTAACTTGAAGTGATGGTTGTTAGGGGGAAAATGTTATGAGATTGAATACACCCCTAATTATAGGCATAGTTGGAGATGCAATTGGGGTTTGATTGGCATTTGAGAGCATAAGTGGGATTATATGTTTTAGTGTGCTTTTGAAAAGATTGTTTTTAACATCTGTCATGACTATGTGATGTTGGGAACGTGGGGACGAAATGAGTGGCAAACTGCATTTAAAAGAAGGTGACAGTGGGAGGTTTTTAATGGACATAAACATGCTCAACCATGCCTACATATTTCATAACAGTCTGGATTGTGCACCATTTTTTTCGATAAACTACATGGGGCAAAACAGTGAGACGTAGCCAGCTTGCTGAAATTGTTTAGATATTCAGGTGCAGTATGATTGGGTTGTGAGGGCAATTTGTGCATTTTCCTGAACCTCAGTTCCATGAGCTGAGAGCGCTTTCGGCAAATTCACTAAAACATTTATATAAATAAAGTTGTGGCACAGACAAGCCCTTGAAAAGAGCACTGCACAAGCATATAGGCCCCTTCATCGATATAAAGCAAGCCTAAATTGCTTTAAAACTAATTCACCAAGGCTGGCACCCTGCACTTGAGAGCACCCTTCAAAATTGGAACATTTCTGGTCTTTTTTTCAAAGGTATATGTATTGGCATTCAAAATTAAATTGACAAACTAAGCAACATAATACAATAATCTAAAAACTAATAATTCTCTGATCTGATTTGGGATTGTAAGACAGAACACAATCTCCCTCCTTGCTGGTGGCAATGCTTGTGTCTTGCAGCAATGATAGCAGAATGGCCAAACATTGTGCACTGCCTTTCAAAGGAATGTGCTATAACAATTTGGGTGAAAAGGTGTTGTGTTACTGTTAGTTAATTGGATGCAAATTGTTTTGCCAACAAATAAATATTATTTGGGCAAAATAATAAGATTTTCATATAAGCCTGAAAGTTGGAAAGCAGAGAGTGAGACAGACAAGGGGAGACAGTGCCTGATACGCATCCAAACGCCTTTGGAGCAGCTTCTGGACTCGTGGTGGTAGCTCGTTCTTGCCTCCTTGGCCCAGTGTCTGTCTGTAAGTGAGCATATGTGTACATGTGATACATTTTATTAAGTAATAAATAAAGTTTGTGCGGAAAAGCCTGTTACCCCATATTTCTTTAAGAATAGTTTAAAAAAAATCACAGAATTATATGATTTCATCTTCTTATTTGCTTGTCATTTTACAAAATTGAAATAATTGTGTGCCATGGAAAAGGACTTGGACTTTCTTCAGAACCTGTGGAGGGAAAGAAGAAGATGGTTTCAGTGTAGAGTCATGAAGTTGATTGAAACACCTTATAGCACCATGAGTGCATAACCACAGTGGGGATCAAACACTTAACCCTGGCAGTATTTGGGAAGCACTTTACCCATTGAAGTACTGCACACAACTATAACCAGAGCTGCCCAGCTAACATGGGAGTGAGGCAGTGCAAAATTCTTTATGTTCGGGTCCTAAGAAATAAAAGCTGGGAACCGCTGGTCTCATTCAATTGTTGATGACTTTATCTGAGGTGACCTCATCTTTTTCGACCAAGCAAGGTTCAAATACAAGCCTCCCAGGAGGAAGGAAATGCACCGACCCATCAAGACATTAGCTTGAGAGCAAATTCAAATGTCTTGGAGTCTCAAGCCAGGTTATAGTGAGGTTATATTTCTTACAGGAGTGAAGTAAATTTGTCTTCCTTGCAGTTTCAAAGGTCCCTGTGTTATTTTCCTCAGTTCTCAGCATAACAGGAGGGTAATATAGTTTTCCCCTCACAGTGAATATGTCAAACATGAAACAGTATAACTCAGAACAATGCAACATTGCGTGCAATTCACAGTCATTTGATCGGACCAGCCCTAACATAGAATGCGGTTGGCTGAAATTAACTGCTTTGTACTGCCGGCTATAGGAAACATGAAGAAAGAAATGAGTGCGAAAGAAAATGAAATCAAAAAGGCACTTGGCAGGGAGAGACTCTGTTCTCCTGCTTTCTTATTTCCATAGCTTGTCCATACTTTGTGCCTGAGCATTAATACAAGTCTGTGTGATACCACGTGGCTGATTTTTTGGTTGGGTTATCAGGGTAATGCTCCTTGACAGAGCTGTAACAGAAGGTTGGTGGATCAAAAGGCAGTTTGTTTTCTTTTCATCTTTCATACTGTCAGCCAAGACTTCATTGACCAAGAGAGAGAGAGAGAGAGAGGGAGAGGGAGAGGGAGAGGGAGAGGAAGACAGAATTACATAGACAGAGAGACAGTGTGGCAGGCAGGCCGACAGGCAGGCAGACAGGTAGTGAAACAGATTGCTGTCCTGGCTTTTCTTGGCCTATGAATATCTGGGACATTGCTCATCAACACATTAATTTCCCTCCCCACACTGGAGGAGTTCTTCCATTAGCTCATACATAAGTATTTTGGATAGCGAGTTGCAGATGATTAATTCACTCACATCAATTGGCCGCCTCCAGTGGAGTGTTTCACTCTTGTGAAATTCACATTTCTTTATCATCTTTCATCTTGGAAGACTGTAATATGTAAAGTGGCAGGGGCGGCAGGGATAGGCACAAAAAATAATAAAAAAGGAAATAATATAATAATATTAATAATATAAAAAAAGAGTATGTGTGCAAACAAATGTGTGGTTTCAAGTGCTTGCGTCTACGCAATGAATGAAGGCAACTCATCTTGATGTTTACAGCAAACAAACAAGGTCTCCAATATCTGCCTAACTTATTCACTGTTTTCATTCTAAATATAATTTAAAGATAAATTATTTTAACGTCAAGAACAGCCTCTCTCAATGGCCTAGCTCATATTCTAAAGGGCAATGTTTTTTAAATAATGGGTCACAACCAAAAATGGGTCACAGGCCTGTTGGCAAGATTAATATGATATTTTAATGCGCCTGGTGCTCGCGGTGAGGCTAAATATACTTATTGGGAGCCCTGGGTTGAAAAGGCTTCAGTCATAATATATCACTAAGTTTAATTCAAAACTACCACTGATCTGAATGACCTGTAGCTGCATCCTATTGTGGCCTGTTCGAGACCTTTACGGTCAGAAGGGGACCTAGCAATAATAAAGAGCACTTTGTAACTATAGCTTCTGTTTCAGGAGCCTGAGACCCTTCACCACCCACTGACCCTCCTGAAAGACCCCATAAGGTTAATCCCCAGGCAAATAATTGAATCTTGACCTGGCTATTATTATCTCCCTCTAACCGTTCCACTCTGCAGGAGGCTGACCCCATAAAAGCCCCAAGGCTTCCTTCTGTTTCCCTTCTTCTTATGTGTGCACACATATGGATAGACACACGTGCACAACCACTCTCATCCCTGTGCAGCTATGCACATACAGACACCTACAAACATGCACTGAAAGACACACAAACCACGCACATGCAGCTCCAACAGAAGCTGAAACATAAACCTAACCACACACACACACACATTGGAGAAGAGGAAGACACACACACACACACACAGTGTCTGGATGGGGGGAGCATACCATCCTCGGCCAGTGGGTGGTAAATGCTGTGTCTAAAGCGATCTCACAGACCCGTGACTGCTAGGAGAATGAAATCACACCTGGCACAGCCCGCCAACTGGTCAGGGACTGAGACACACACACACACACACACACACACACACACACATACAGACAAATGCTTATTTATACAAATGAAAAGTATACGTGAGTGGTTGAAGAATGCTTTTACCACACTGCCTAACACACATATATCTCATCTATTCACAGACATACACACTACACACACACAAGTACATGCACACATACGGAGGGAGGTCTCATGACCACTGTAATTAATTCCTTCTCGTCTCATCGCTCCTGAAGGAGAAGAAAGAACGTGCATGTGTAAGGTTGCTAAAGGAAGGAAAAGAAAGAAAAGGGACAATGCAGCTCACAAGCCACACATGCTTCATGCTTCCACACCTCTTCTGCTGTCATTACTGTATAATAACTCACATACACCCACCCACACACACACACACACACACACACACACACCCTTACTTATATACTCTATATCCTCAAGTTTGTAATTCACTATGAACTGACTCACCACATGAGAATAATGTTCCAATTATTGTTAGGAGCGGTGTTGCAAAGTCTGAAAGAAAGTAACTATTGGCTGCTCAAAAAACGCTAGAAGATGATGTCATACGGTAATTGTCATATCAATTTATTTGCTATAGTCCCCGCTCTTAGCGGAGGGACAGAGCTGCTGATCATTGGATCATCTTTGGATTAGACAAGCAAATAATGCAAATCATGACAAATGCTTGAGGAGTCTGCACATTAAATATTATTTCCCATAGTCGGAACAAGAGCCTGTTTGGTACAGAGTGTCATTGATTTGCTCTGATTTGATTGGGTCACGGCCAGAGAGTCTGTACTGTGGTGAGCTAATACAACGTTTGAGAACAGGCAAGGATCAAAGCCTGCATAAAATTGAAGCGTTCAAATAAATGTGTGTTCGTTTTGGACCTTGCTCACAACTATCCTCATGCAGACTCCACACACACATCTCATGTACTCACCAAAACATTTCACATGTAAACTCAAGCCTCCCCTATCTATTCAAGCTTACACCAGAATACAAACACAGAGACACACACAACATAAGGAAGATTAACATTAGGAAGATTAACATTAGGAAGATTAACTTACATTATTTCTTGGTAAAGGCAGTACAATATATGTAATTTTCCTTATTGCTGTACAGAGCAAATGACGATACTCAGTGTAGCTCCTCGCAACTGCAGGAAACATTTACCTGTACTTTGTGTTCACGAGGAGCTGGAGGAGGACAGTAAACTGCCAATATAAATGAAACATGAAGAGCGTTAATTGGCTGTCAAGACACTAAAGGCTGCACTCTAAGAGGAAAAGGGTTCTTTCATTTATGGTTCTACTTAGCACCAAAAGTTGTGGATAGGAATCTTCAATACTGTATTCCTCTAGAAATTCCATTATATGGAATTATTTTTATTTATTTGTGTTTTATTGATGGTGAGAAAGCACTGTCTCAGGCACTGCTCCAGAATCTCATGCACATTAAGTGTAAAATTGGAGTGGCTGAGAAAGCAAAGGGTACATGGTCTTCATTGGCTCTATGCTCAGCAAACCATTCAGTGACCACTTATCCCATCATGGCTTACATTAGGACAGAAATGCTCTGTCACAGGATGAAGGTGATCATTCAAAATAGCTTCGAATGAGCTGCCGCTGACTTGCTCCTCTAAGGGGTGGAGGACCTTAACCTTGCCAGGAAAATGCAGCACACCTGCATTCAATATACATAGAGTGCTGTAAGAAAGTATTCAACCTTCTTGACATTTTCCACATTTTGAGGAGTTACAGTCTGAATTCAAAATGGATTAAATTCAGATTTATTAATTTTATATTACATGTAGTTCACTGAACTACATATAATATCCCATAATGTCAAATGAATTATAGTATTATAGCATTGGAGTCTAAAAGTATTCAATCCCTTTGCAGTGACACTCCAAATTGAGTTAATGTGCATCCTTTGAATGTCCCTGAATGTCTCTACATCTTGTCTGGTGTCTAACTATGGCCAATTGATTGGACATCATTTACAGTGAAACATATTTTTCTATATAAGGTCAGAGCAGAAACTTCACCATGAAGTCCAAGACACTGTCTGTTGAATTCAGAGACAGAACTGTGAGGAGGCACAGATCAGGGGAAGTTCACAAGTGCACAGTCGGCTCCATCATTAGGAAACTACCTAGACTCTTCCAATAGTTCAACCAAACTGAGCAGCTGGGCATTAAGGACCTAGGTCAGGGAGGTGACCACTCTGACAGAACTACAGTTCTTTGGCTGCAATAGGAGATCTTTCTGGAAGGACAACATCACAAATCTGGGCTGTACTTCAGAGTGGCCAGAAGGAAGGAATGTCTGAAAAAAAGGCATAACAGCAGCTTGGTTTGGAAAAAAGGCGCATGAAAGACTGAGAGCATGAGGCAAAAGACTCAGTGGTCTGATGAAATGAAAAAGATACTTTTCAGGTGTAATGCAAAGCGCTACGTCAGATGGAAACCGGACACAGCGCATTACCCATCAGACACTATCCCTTCCATGGGGGGGCTTTTCAACAGCATGAACGAGGAGATTTGTAGATGAAAAGAATGGAGCCAAATAAGCAAAATGTTGGGGAGAACCTGATTCAGAGTGCCAAAGACCATAGATCGGGGCTGCGATTTATGTTCCTAGAGGACAGTGACCCTAAGCATACAGCCAAATCAACACTGGAATGGCTTCAATAACAATAATATGAATGTCTTGAGTGGCCCGGCCTATTACTTGAAGATAACTGTTCACTGATGCTCCCCATCCAACTTGATGTGCCAAGCTGAAACACAAAAACTCAAATCTGTAATCGCTGCCAAAGGTGCTTCCACAAAGTTTTGACTCAGGGAGTTTGAATTGTGTTTAAATGAAATTTTTCTGTATTTCATTTTCAATAAATTTGAACATTTGAAAATTCTAAAAACTTGTTTTCACTTCGTCATTATGGAGTATTTTGTGTAGAATGTAGACAAAAATCTCAATTTAATCCATTTTGAATTCAAGCTGCAGCACCACAAAATGCAGAAAACGTCAAGGGTTGAATACTGAAATTGAAGGCAGTACTTTGTACTCCATATTTAGCCAGCTATTTTCTTTATTTTGACAGTTACCTGTAGAAGCAGTGGCAAACCAGCGGGAGATGAGCTGTGAGTTTTCCATCTGGGCTAAAATCGAATCAGACTCTGAGAGAAGATGTCAGCTCGTTATTGGAGAGGCTGAGTAGTACACACAGTCATTAATGTGTGCACACACACACACACATGCACACGCACACACACACACTTATCTCGCCAAAATTCCACTAAACGTGACATGCTTCAGAAAGGAACGGTAGAAAGTACGATGCAGTGGCAGCAATTCACTTTAATCCTTCTTAGGTAATTTGGCATTCCACCTGTGCTCATCTCTCGATGATTTCCAAGGATCATTTTGATGTTTACCCGTACTCTGGATGGTGGTTTCAAAAAATTAAAAGTATACAGCAAAATTATCCTTGGAAACTATTAAGAAACAAGCAGAGCAATAAAGCTAATTGCTGGAACTGCATCATCATTTCTATCTTTCTTTCCTGCTGATGGCAACAAATTGCTTCCAAACCTTGATACATATTTATAGACTGTTATTTGTTGCAACCTTAGATTAGATGCTGCAAATAGAAACCAATAGAGTTCAACCATATACATAAAGGATTAGAAATCCTGACTTAGCAAAAACCTGAACAACTGTTTAACACATGTTCAAACAAATCATTTATAATGCAATGAGTTAAACATGACGACAGTTTAGTTCAGCACTTTATCATAAATCATTTATGAAAGATGAATTGTTTGTTAATGTCCAACAAATTATTCATACATCTTTTGTACTATCTAACTATATATGTATTAACATTAGGTAATGATGTCCCAGTGATTTACCTGCAATAACATTCTTCTCTTATGAAGCAGATATGAAACTGATGTCATTGCTAACAAAGTTACAAATATTGAGAATATGAAAAGGAACGTATTATTGTATTTAATTCACTATTAACTCATAGTTTGTTAAGGCTTATTAACTTTCATTATTCTCAACCAATAATGGTTTTCTATGACTCCTGACAGACATCTATGAAACTGTTTGAGAGTACAAAAGTACAAAAGATATGTTACTGTAATCTTTACTGTTGACAGTTCTTGATAATTGTGAGAAATTCGATAAATGAAGGACATTTGCACAGGACCTGTCAGGTAGATTGGCAAAAACATGTAAAAATATGAACTCATCTTGGTTAGCCATCATACGTTGATCCAACTTAAGGCATTTAGAAATATCATAACATAAGCAGGCTTCACACATAGGCTCACTTATAAAGTTGAAACACACACACATCATTGTGTCTATGCACACATCCTTAATGCGTTTCTATTGTAAGCCTTTGAATATGATCCTGTGAAATAGCCAAGGAACATTATTAGGTCAATAGAGAAATGAATGGACATATATTGGGATTGAATTACATGGGTAAGACAGACAGAATTATATTACTCTTGTCAGAGATGAGTCATTTAATTCCTGTTAGCTGCTGGTCACTGAATTTAGTCTGTGACAAACACAAATGATACTGTTAATTGTTACTTTAAAAAATGATGGCACATGAACTGAGAGATTTGAGATTTCAGTGGGATGATGCTATCTTTCCTCTGTAGGAGACAGAACATTATATTTAACATCAAACAATGTTTGTTATTTACAGCTGTGATAGTGTGTGATACTCACCACAAGTATGATACCCAGCATCACTACCACCACAGGGACCCCCCCACTAAAAGTTATCAGTCACATTATCTCCCATAATACTCAAAACTCCCATGCTCTGAGTCTCACTTTGAAGCACCGACACCTGTTTTCTACCCCAGTGCATTCCTCTTCCCTCCTCATCCTCCTCGTCCTACTCCTCTCTCCAGAGACCGATGCTTTAATGTCCTGATGGTTTAGATGCGCTTTACATTTGGTATTCACCATGAAACCGATCGCCCACGTGTGCGACCTTGCAGGAGACCTGCTCTGCCTGGTGAAGGAATCTGGCCTCGGCCTGGAATGCCAAATGCTATGAGGAACATACGACTCTGGGAGGCACCGTGTAGAGAAAGGCAAAATACTATTTGCGTCTTTCTGTTTGTATTCTGAAGCGCCTTAGCAATTTAACTGTTTATCATTTTGGTATGACTTCAGCATCTTAAAGTGATGGGATTTTGATCGACTCACTTGCGTATGTAACACACAATCTGAAAATAACCCGCTCTCTTAAATTTCACTGCAGTTGTAGTGGCCGGAATTGAATGAAGTAGATAACTCAAAGTCAAAATTAATAACAGGAAGTTAAAGTTGATGATGTGAAATTACTAATTCTGCGTGGTGTTAAACAATGTACTGAAAATGATGTAAACGTGGTCAATATAGAACTAAGGTCAATAAAACTGTCTTGAATCATTTCTACATACAGATGTACGGATGTGGATTTGCACACACACACACACACACACACACACACACACACACACACACACACACACACCATACACACACACACGTATTACAGGATATGACTGGGTGGTAACCTGTACTACAGGGTATTACTGGGTGGTACTGGGTATTACATGGTGGTACTGAGTACTACAGGGTACTACTGGGTGGTACTAGAGGGTATGACAGG
>CABFOQ010024046.1:0-32343 GCA_900660455.1 Gephyroberyx darwinii
CATAAGTTTGGGATGTTCAATACATCCCAGGAGTTATTTTGTGAAGTGTTGTAATTTACTTTTTGGTGTACCCACTTTCCCTCAGCGTGTTTTGTTTACTCCAGTCAGTGATTTCCTATGCTTCCCAGAATGACTTTCAGCGTCCCCCAGAGAAGGAGGTTCTCTGTATTTGTGTAGGTGGAGAGAGAAACAGCGATACTGCAGTGGGTTTTTCAGAGAATGGAGAGAGAACAATGTCGTGGGGTGTGCCGTGCCCGGTTGTTAAATTACAAAAAAAAAAAGACATCAAAGAGGGCGTTGTATTTCACAGGCCAGATTTACAAAGACGCAAGCTGTGACTGCATTGTATTGCGGTCGGTTGAGGCTACGATGATTGTTGAACTTTGGTGCAAAATGGGAAGTCTAGATAGAAGCCCTTGCTCTCTGGTTCTGAGGGACTGACACCAAAACCTGTTGTTGACCGTTGATGTTTTAGTGTTTTTGGGTGGATCTTTCCTTTAAATGTCTAAGTCATGCATGCCTGCTCCAATAAAGTAATGGCTTCATTCTCACATGTCAATATGGTATTTTACAGTAATTTTACAAGGTCTTCAGAAGGCAAACTACAAGAGACAAAATGGAAGAGTCTTTAAAACAGCAACCACAAACACCTTCATGTATCAAAGAGGACTTCTGTTATTTTCTGTCTTTTTCTGCACATTAGCATGTACGGCGTGTGCATTTATGTAACTATGCGTCAGTGCATGACTAAATATCTAGATTAAATACAAGTGTAGGTGTGTGTGTGTGTGTGTGTGTGCACGTTGTTGTGTTGTGACTTGGGACCTGCAGGAAGACTCGCTTTGGCCGTGGGCTGTCTGGACTGCCTGAATAAGGGAAGATGAGGCCACAGGACACCAACAGGAACACGATGGTGAAGACTGAACCCAGGCCAGCCAGGATCCACTTAGTACTCCGTACCAAATAGATGAAATGGAGCTGAGAGAGACAGAGGAAGACCAACAGGAACATGTCATGGGGAAAATGTACACAGCCATCCGATTTGAAAGTATCACCGATATGAGAAACAGATCTGATTTTGTCTAAACAAACTGCTGTCTAAATGAAAAAGATGAAACAAAAAGATTTTCTAATCAAACAAACTTTTAAACAGGTAAGGTATTTCTTTGCTCAGAACATATTTAGAAATTCACTCAACTTATACACATTATAGACATTTCAATTGTTTACATGATGATAGAAACCTCTCTCTAGTGAGAGCTCAAGAAATCAAAATCCTTATTTTCTTTCAGCTGGTGTAAATAATGTTTGAATACTCACAAAGAAGGAGGAGAGGATGATGGTTGCCAGGGTGACCAGAGAGGCCAGCACCACTTCAGGGGGTATCTCGGTGCCGCTGCGGCCCAGGATAGGCGTGAAAATCTCAAACACGACCCAGATGAGGAACATGAAGTGGACATAGGGCAATGCCAGGCCCAACAGGTAGAGAACACTGTATTTCACTGATGCTCCTGGAGAGGATGGAGGTGAGAAAGATTGTACTAGTGTTAAGAAGGTTCATTCACTATTTAAAGCACATGGTTTGTCAGTTGAAGGGGCAATTCAACTCATACATAGCCCCAAACTACAAAAGGTAGTGACTATGGCTTGAGAGTTACTGAGAGTTACTGAGAGTTACTGAGAGCTGAGGAGTTTTGATTTGTCCACTGACTATCACCTTGAGACTTAAGCCAGAAACACACTGAAAGCATCAGACGTGTTTTCAAATACACCAATTGTTTTCAGTGGCCGAGTGTGCACTCAAGGCATCCAGTGGAACGTCAAACTGCCTTCACGCATCTGCTCCGAATTTGGTTTTATTTTGGGAGCATCAACAGAGGAACAGCACTGTTGTTTTTTTCATGATTTCTGGAGCTGCACTGCAGAAGGAATACGTTTGACTTTTTTTAGTTATTTAGACGTTACCTAGATGATGCATATTTTTTGATACATTTCTAATTTGCTGTCATATATTACAGGGCGTTTTGGGACTTTGTTCATTAGCACCCATTGGCAGCTCGTCAAGCTCGGCTAGTTATTTTTATCTAGTTTCATGAGCAGATAAGCAAACACAAAACAAATACGTTTATTTGAAGGTTACACAGTGCTGGCAGTGAAAATGTTCAAGACCTGGCCAAGAAAGACTTAGACCTTTAGCCAGCAGCAACTTTATGCTGAGACAGGATTTTATTTCCAGTATTTCCATTTTATTTCCATTTTTTTACTCAGTGCAGTCTAATTTACAGCTGACAAATATACATATTCAGGTTGAGCGTGTACCTCTGTGTTTGAATTCCTTGGCCAGCAGCAGTTTAGTGGCTAGGGGGAAAGCCACCATTAGCATGGGCACGTAGGCTGAACACAGGCCCTGCTGGGTCAGCCACACCAGGCTGCAGCACCACAGCAGCAAGCTGACATCGAAGTAGAGTTCACCCAGCTCCACTAGACGGACACCCTGAATGGAAAACACACAAAACAGCCCAACACACAGGCATTGAGCATCAACAATTACATATACTGGACAAAAAACACTGGAATGGAGGAAGGATTCTGGCCACTGGGCAAACACAAATATTACAGTTTGTAAAAGTATGTTGCAAATAATATTCTTGCCAATTTATTATAGTATCACTGCAAGTAAGGATGTAAACCACCATTAAGTGACTGATTGATGTGGATAAAAACTAAAAACAGGAACAGGGTTCAGGCATGACACCCCATGACTTTCTTCCTACTATCCTTGGGACTTTTCACCAGGGCTGTTATTGCAAACTGAAACTGAAACGCAGTGTGAACAAACATTTGAACTGAAATGAAAATAAAAATGAAAGAGTTAACCACATAAGATTCATGTATCTACTGCCCGAACACTTGAAAAAATGATTTCATTATAAAGCATGACATTCCACAAGTACACAAGGAAAAGTATTGTTTGACAAAAATGGACACCCAGATCTCAGCTTGACTGAAAGCCAACCTTCCAAGTCTTCTCTTTGCTTTTTGGTGGATTGATTTTTCAGCCAACTGTTATATAGACCCCCTACACACACACACACACACGCACGCACACGCACGCTCACCCACACATAATAAATCGACACAGAAGTGTATGCACTCACATCCCTGCACACAAAGAAATCCCAGTCTGCATAGCCAGCTCTGCAGAGCAAACAGGCTGGAATGACTCAGTACTGAGGCAGAATACCAGAGAGAGATCACCGTGTCTTACACTTGTTTGTTCCTCTCTGTCTCTGTCTTGTAGGCCAAGAGGCTCAGATCATTAGCAGTACCTGTCTCAGTCGACTCTGCTCATTGTAGTACGACCAGAATACCAAATTATCAATGGCTGTGAACCAAGCAGTTTGTAGAAATGTTGGTCTGAGCAGTCTCACACTCGTTTTTTTCTTGAAGGACTGGACTGATCTATGTCCACTCTATCAAAGGAAACTTGCCACTTGGCTCTTTGGTCAATGAGAAAATAGCATTTAGAGCTAGGCCTCAGATATACTCTAGTTTTTCATTGGAGATTAAACCTTATTTAGCCTCGGATAAAGATTAGCCTGTGTCCAGCTTGGGACTCAGCTGGAATTCACAGTGTTGTCATGAGGATAGGTGCAGCTCAACGTGAAGCCAAAATGAAATCAATGGTCTCAATAGTTTCAACCTTAAACCTGCACCATGTAACTGTATGAAAGCCAAATGGCAGCGAGAGGTAACTTTTTACATTTTTGAAGACTTCAATACCCAGAAATCATACTCATACTTTCCTCTGACCTAAATTTCTTCTCGTTAGTGGTTTGTTGGAGGTGGTGAAGAAAATCTTTTCGTTGCAGCTTCAGTCATTTTTGCTGTCTGTAGCGGTAGCCGAGGCGCTAACTCGCCCACTGCTGTTTTGATTAAATAACCGGCAAATCAAGAAAAGCTCCCTCCTGCAACCACCATCAACAAGACACACAACGGTTATGTACGTGCACACGCCTGTATCACTTCCCTTATCTTCTATCCACTGATACCATGGAGGAAGAGGAACTCATTGTTTACTCATCTCTGCCCTTGAATCTGAGTTTAAGTTCTCATGAGATATTAGACTCAAGGAAACAATCCAATTTCCTCCTGCAATAGTAAACAAATAGGTAATAAGGAAAGGAGTGATTACGTATTTCATCATACACAATGTAGACTCTCACTTGACAGTAAAAAAGAAACCGAGTTGAACCAGGAACCTCATTCCAGATATTGATCTGGCTTGAACACGGTGAGTATCATTCCTGGCTTTGCATGTGTAGACATCATCTACCCTTTCAGCTTTATAGTGCAACTGTATCTTTAAAAGGACTGAGATGTTCTCAAGGCATGCATAATATGGTTTCCACAACAGGGTCTAGACGCAAGTCTAGCCAGGCGTTACTCATCATTTAAGCTATTCAATTTTCTCCAAAATGAAAACTGTGTCTTGCAGCCGTTATAGATATGTGATTACCCTTCAAATTAAAAAGACAGCCAATAAACACCATCAATGCCAATGAATGTGCATGGAACAAGCTGCAAAGTCAAATAAATACAACACAATAAATGTACTCATTTGCAAAATTCCCTGGAAGCTTGTGACTTGCATGCAATTTATGAAATCCCCTCAGTTAACAGTGTGGAATACACCTCAGCATCGCTCTCAGCTTTACTAGTCTATGCAATGACTTTGCTAAAATAATACCATTTTACCGTGCTAATGTAAAGGGCAATTCTCCTCAAAGTCACACCACTCATCCTGTAGTTGAGGCTCTTAGGACTGTTAAAACTAAAAGGGCAGACGTGTGCATAAATCATGGCTAAGTTAAAAGGAGCATTCCATTAAAAAACTCCATCACTCACCCCGTAGTACAGATTCTTGGCCAGTGTGTGGATGAGGATCATCTTGCCAGTGGCAGCAGCCCCATACAGACAGATGGAGGAGTAGAAGTGGTTGTACCAGAACATGGAACGGCCCAGCAGAGTGACCAGCAGGGCAACAATCAGCACAGACAGCAGGGTGACGAACCAGCTCAGCACTGCCACCCCTGTGGCGCAGGCTAGCTCTCGGACGTAGCGCCCACCTGGGAGAGAGGCAGCTTTGAGGACACAAAAACTTCTCCAGAATAATGACATGAATTGGGGAATTTGGTAATGGCCTCTGGATTAGAGCATTATTAACTTACATTTTTTCTAGAACAGAATAAGAAAATATATATAATAAAATATATTACTCCCCAAGAGATAAACAAATTGACCACAGGAAACAGTGACCTACCACCATTGCTACGCAGCGAGGCCTTCTTGGCCAGGTACAGGAAGGTGGCTGTAGCCACCATGTAGTTGAGGATAGTGCCCACGCGGGCTGGGTACGCCACCACCACCACACCCAACAGGTCAAAAAACACCATGTTGCCATGCCGATACTGTGAGGAATCGGCCAACTCCTTCGACATCACCAGGTGCTTTAGCACCGCCAGGATGTTGTCACCTGGAAACAGGAAGTGAGTTCAGAGGTGAAAGGTTTAAAAACAAAAACTGAAATGTATAGCAGTATTGTAAGAGTGTTAAGCTGCATTGGTCTTAACAGGATATAGAGCATGCAAAGACAAGTCAGACTCATACCCTGGTAGCCATGTAAAAGGAGTATTAAAGTTGATGGACCAGGAGCAATAAAGCAGAAGCTAGTTATGGCTCAACGTGACCTACTGAGCAGCTACAGCAGGCTACACTGAGGTAGTGGCAGTTGGCACAGCATTCTCTACAGCAATAAAACCATGTGCAAACAAACGCCATGTGAATAAACAACTGAACTACAGATTAGGCTACTGAAGAAAGGCTACTACGGTGATTTAATTTGGTTTAATGAAAGAGAGATGTAAGGGTAAATGTAAGGGACACATACTGGAATTGGCTACAATCATGAGCTTTTGAATGTAGTAACACAAGGCATAGACTCTAACTACATCAGAGAGGGTCATTGTATAGGATACTAGAGCCCAAGGCTATACATTAGTTACTGTTCATTCCATTTATATACTCCCGCTGTGTCACATCAAGTTCTGTCAGTTTCAAATTGCTCTAAACAGGAACTTTATTTATTTGCAATTATAATTTCTGTGATAATCGTGACACGCACGCTAGAGAAAGCTCCATTGTTCTGCTGTCTGCTAGGCTCACTGTGCTCAGAGTGTAAACATAACCTAGTGTACTACATCCAGTTCTCTGTTCATCCAGGATTTACTGTTTAGTGATTACTGTTTTGCGATTCGCCTAATCCTTTCCTGTTCTGAGCTTCACCATGACAGAACTAAAATGATAAGATGAATAAAAACTTAGATGATTATTTTAACCCACAGTAACATTTATCGTAGTTATATTGGCCAAGCCTAACACAGATCTGAACGGCAGATCTCTTCCTGGTGCAGCTCCCTGTAACTACCCTCCACCTTATGGTGTTCTGTTTCCTTCTCCACAGAGTAGAAACAGCCTCTACCTCTTTCTGAAACCTCTCTTGCTTTCTCTCTGTCTCTCTAATAATTCATGCCTTTCTCAGTGGGTTACTGAGGGGGAGGGAGAGGGGTAGAGAGAGAGGGAGGGGGGGTCCAGATCAGTCCACAATGTGTCTGCTGAGTACTGGAAAGTAGCTGCTTTGGGAGAGAGGAAAGAGACTGATGGCTCAGGATTTTAGTGCTGACTGACTGGATTGTCTGTCAGAAGTCAAAGCAAAAGAAATCAGCAACACACAAATGCACAAATGTGGACAGGAAATGTGCAGTAGGGAAGGTCTGTGGTGTGTGTGTGTGTGTGTGTGTGTCCCTTAATTCTCAGAGTGCTGACCAGTCTGAAATTGGGGGGTTGAGGAAAAAAGGAGAGGGAAATGCAATATGTGTGTTTGTGCAGGTATGGGTGTGGGTATGTGTGTACCAGCTCTCTGTATAGAGTCCGTCAGGATCCTGTCGGCGGTGTCATACTTGGTATGGTAGATGAAACCGTTCTCGATGAAAGCCAGATCAATGCCTGTACACATACACAGAGAATGAGATAGACAGATAGATAGTAAAAGAAAGGAAAGGAAAATAAATAGAAAAGAGAGAGAGAAGTAAATACATAATAGGTCAGCCTCTAAGCTAAAGTCAATCCTTTATCAGGATTTATTAGGCACTAGTAGTATGTTGGACTTTGACACAAAAAACGTTCTATAGGGAGACTCCAGACTCCTGATACAGATATCGCTGGGTTGTACCTGGGATGCTGCCAAAGTCCCTATAGATGCGGAAGTCAGTGTCAGAGGGGATGATGCCGCTCTGGAAGACCTCCTGGCCCACCACAGAGGCAAAGGGGTGTTTGGCTGCATGGACATAGGCCTGGACTAGCCATGGGTTCTCTGGACCTAGTGGGGAAAAGGGAGGGAGACTATATTATTAGATATTTAAAAATGCTGGGACATTTTACCCATCAGTCATTTCACTTCACGCTTCGCCCTTGCACTCTTGTGGTTTTGGTGATCTAGGAATTTAAACTTGAGCTCAAGTCACTCTGGATAAGTGCATCAGCTAAATGCCTAAAATATGAATGTAATGGGCACCTCAGTGAAACTTAATCAGACTGTTAGCAATCCATATCGACACCAAACAGTAGCAGCTACCCACAAGTTTAATGGTCGGAACAAGAGCAGACAAATAATACAAAATTGGATAATGATTCCCCAGGACACTGACACCATCTCAACTTCAGACAGTGTTCCATGGATTTGCGAGCTTTTCCAAGTCCCAAATGCATGGAAAAGCACACACACACCTTTGATAGAACGCTATATTGATGGTGGGCTACACATACCCAACAGAAATACATGACACACACCCGCGGAGAATCACACCAATTCCCACAAACAAGACTGTTTTGCCAATCAGCTGCAAAATAGCCAACCGTATATACACACACACGGCATGGTACCTGTCTGGAAGACGACCTCCTTGCCCCCAACACCAGCAGCCTCCAAGTTGATGAAGGCTCGCACCTGTTTGGCCCAGGGATGCTGGGTAATGAAACCATGACTGGCCTGGCAGAGAGAGACAGATAGACAGAGAAATTACTAAGTATTTCAATTTAATTGACAAAGTGGTGTGGAGACACAAGCCAAATGACATCTCTCCCTTTTACCTGCAGTATATTTTCCTCTGCCCCGTTAAAGAGAAAGACTACTCCATGCTGAAGAGGAGTAGACAGGTTGGCTAGAGAATGGAGAACTTCCAGCATCACTGCACAGCTCACAGCGTCATCACTGGCCCCTAGGACAGGGGAACAGATAAGGGTGTCAAGGTATTAAAAACCTTCTCATTAGAGAACAATGTGAGCTCCTAGTTACATAGTTTGGTTGACAAACGTGATTGTGCACCCACATTCACACAGTTTATCACCATTGTCCTGACCCAATGGCAGAGCCCAAGATAAGGAAACATGCAGATGAAAGTGCTGATAACCAGGTAGACAGAACGAAGTGAGCAAGCTCCATGTACAGTCAGCAAACACATGTGAAAGACCCGTGGAATGCAACAACCTGGGAAAGACCTGACTCGGTTCCACCTCTTGCATGATGGTGAGAGCTGAAAGGAGAAAGAATAACTGACAAAGAAGGAGGGTGGAGGAGGCATGTGATGCAGTGAGATTAGACAGGCTAGGAATTGAGGAACATAATTCACAGAGAATGAACAAGAAGAAAAGAAAAAGAGTTCAGAGAGCAACTGAGACAGAGGGAGAGAATCATGTGCTCCGGCTTTTTGGATTGGACGTGTTAGGGGTGGGGGTGAGGGCCCGTTCACTGGAGCCCTGGGTACCATTCATGCTGTTGTCACTGCCATGTATGTCAGAGACAGATTCATCTTTGTCCCACACAAAAGAAATTGGGATGCATTGATGCATGGACTACAAATCAAAGCCTGAAAAGATCACCTGTGCACATTATGGCTTTAAAATGAAAAAAGTAAAAACGCTTTCTGGGTTAAGTTTTTAAATTCATGTAGCGACCACCACTATCAAATCACATTCACACATGCATTCATGCACTCTTGTATGTGCACACAAAGAATGTTATTACTGCGGTATCTAGATATGATCTGACCTTCTAAGCACCTTGTTGCTTACAGCAAAAAACAGTGATCTGTGATAGGGTACAAGTGAGAAATGTTTTGCTTGCTAGGCTGCGAGTAATATTGTATATTGTGAATAAAAGTGTGGTCTCTCTTACAACAATGCATTAAATACCTGGACTGTTGGCCACTGTGTCAAAGTGGCAGTTTGCCAGCATGAGATGCTGCGCACCAGCCTTAGGCTCCAGCCTGACAGCAATGTTTGTGACGCGGTCATAGAAGCTGGTGAAACCCCCAAGAAAGTCGATGGAGAAGGAGCCAGTGGGACGTTGCACATCCACTGTCACTTGGTGAGGCCCCGCTGCACTCTCAACCCGGATGTGCTCTATCTGCTCCAGCAAGTAGCCCACAGTCAGTATTTCATTCGCCTGGCTGCCCACTGGCCGTGGGCCCACGCTGGTGATGCGCTCTAGGTGCCGTCTAGGTGGAGAAGTGACAGATTGTGGTCCTGTTAAACTGCAGCTCCATGTTAGTCATTTCATTAATTGTTATTAATAAATATATTGTACAATTGGGTAAGAACTCAAGTATGTAGACTAACTGTACCAATAAAAATACTGCAGTCTCATCCTGTACTGACTCCTATGGTAACAACTATTACTGTAGCCAATCAACCTATATGACAGCTATCCACCAGTAGGAAGATGAATCCATCCCAGCCTAACACTCATACAGACACTGACATCTGACACCATACAGGGAAGCTGACACTTCAGTGCGACACCTTTACTGATTGCTGACCAGTCTCAAGTCCAGATTTCTATCGTCTCCAATTTCTCTGGTATCTGTCTTAAACATGAGAGTTTTTTTAACTCTTTCTTGGCTCAGACACCAGGTGTTTGTTTAAATGGACAAAATGTATTTACTTATTTAATACCAATGGCTTAGCCATATTTTTTCATACACTGTATTAGGCTATCATCCAAAATAGTGTGATTGGAATGCAATCAAATAATATTCAGTATATCTCCTCAGTTAAATGACACTTCTTTAAAAAGACTAGACTTACGCTGGCCTTGGCTTGGTCTTGACTTTGACTATACCCAGTCTTAGTTTTGACTTGGACTCTATCTTCCATCACAGCCAGGAGCTCTGTAGTTCTGTCAAGAGTGGTCTTTGGGTTCTTGGTCACCTTTCTGACAAAAGGTCCTTCTTGCCTGGTTGCTCAGTTTGGTCAGATGACCAGCTCTAGGAAGAGTCTGGGTAGTCCCATATTGTTTACATTTCCTAATGTTGGAGCCAACTATGTTCTTGTGAACTTCAAACACTTGCGAAATTGTTTTATAACCTTGCCCAGATCTATGTCACCACACAATTCTGTCCTTGAAAGCTACACACAGTTCCTTGGATTTCATGGTAGAGAATACACTGGCCACAGGTAGACTCCAGGGTTGGAAATTGTGCATGTACAATTAACGTATTTGGGTTTGCTTGAAGCTGTTATATTTTTCAGCTTCTCAGACAAAATAGGTGGCAAACTTGAAACTAGTACTAAGCTACTTCCACTTGTTTTAATTAACCCTAACCACAATTCAGTCACTTTATTTATAAAGGAATTTGACTTTATAAAGGGATAGCTCAACAACTAACATGGTAACAAGTACATACAGGTATATATATATATATATGATACAGGGACCTTACACTCAAGGTACAGTGTAAGACATGCAACAGACAAAGATTTTATATATCACTCCACACATTCAGTTCTCTATAATAATGCATTTGGGTAGGATGACATAAAACATGCTTGCAGCTGTAGAGTGATGGTGATTGTCCAGCAGCGCATTAGAACAGTGTGAAATGGGATAGTTATACTTAGTAGGGTGAACAGCAAGAACTAAGTTCTGAGCATTATGTAACATGGCCATAATTCCTGAGGCCAAAATGGCAGTGCTGACATTATAAGTATTGTGTTATTGTGCAAACAATGCTGTGTAACAACAAATAAGCTGAGTTAAAAACAGTACCAATAGGAGCCTTGGCCTTTAGAGACTGGAACTGTCTCCCAGGGGAAAGTCTTTTTGAATATGTGGTTGCCTGTGCAGGGTTGGTGGCAATCATTCCTGCCCCTTTCTTCACCCTGTCACCCTGTCAGCCTGGGAAGTACCTTCATGGAGAGCAGAATGACGACCATTCACCCACTCAATGGCCCTCACACTCACAAAACTCTCAAAACTTTCTTCTTACTTTTGTTCTTGAGAGATATGCCTACAAAAAGTCAATGTGGGATTCATGAAACATGCGCAACCCCTCGATTTGTGCGTAACCTCAGGCGCATCTGATGATGAATGCCAGCTGTTCATAAATTGGATGTGCATGTCTGCTGATTTTGATTAGCATAGGTAGATGCCCAACCCATAAAAGTAGTGCTGACTTATAGAAAGCACTAATGAAAAGCACGAGAAACCATTGCAAAGCGACCCAAGAAGAAAAACTTCTGAAATAGAAGTGGTGTTGTGAGTGTTGTCATTATGACAATATTTCCATTTGTTTCTCTCAGGGTATCTGCAGGCTTCAGAAAGCCAAATTTAAGACTCTTTAAGACCTTTTGAATGCTACCTGGAAATACATTTGGAAATAAAGACTGACCGGCAAATCCAGACTATTTATGATTGTATGTAGCATATAACAATTCTTTAACTATAAATGGGCCGTATAGAAACAAGGTTAACAGGAAGTTAACTGTCAAGGGACATGAAGAACAATTGTGTCTAATAAAGAAACACTACCCTGACCCTTCCTCTTAGCACTTGCTTATGTGTCTTCACTTACTTGTCTCATGTGTTTAAATAAAAAGTAGGTAGCTAACTTATTGCACTTTTACCTCAGCAATGGTTCTGCTCTTAGATGCTTGTTTAGGAAGGAAATGCACTTACGATTTCTGGTGACTTGTAGTTCTTACCTACCTATGTTGAATGCACTTATGGTAAGTCGCTTTGGATGAAAGCGTCTGCTAATGCCTGTAATGTAATGTAATGTAATGTAATGTAATGTAATGATGTGATATGATGTGATGTGCAGTAAGCATATTATTTTGCATATTGTACTAAGAGTGGACATGTAGTGCAAAGCAGCCTGTGACTGAACGGTGAAAAAAAATAAGACATTGAATAGCTGTATTTAAGACATCTGAATACTTTTTTGACCGTCAATTCAGATTACTTATTCTCCAGACTTTTTTCCGAGTGAGGATCAACACATACCCTGTGTCTATTATGGAAGTAAAACAATTGATAATCCCTCCATGCAAAGCGGCTAATCTCAGTGTGAAGGTGAAGTAGAAGGAGAATGATAACTATTCATAGTTTGATGAGTTATAAAGCAAGTTGTAACATGAAACAACATTGCGGTTCACTTCGAAAACCAAACTGTCTCCAATTTAAAACAATGAACCGGTTTAGAGGACGGCCGTGCGGCTATTTTGAAATAACAAAGCGGCATCAGGTGATATTAAAGATGAGGGTTTGTCTCTATTACTCCTTTGTCCTTCGCTGATTTACAACCGACTATAAGGCATTGCTGTACGTTTATACTCAAATCCGGATTTGTAAGGACCGAATCAGGAAAGTCATAATTCTGGTCGAAGGACTTTAGAGCAATCAGGTTATGAAACATGCCTGACTCATTTATGGATCAAACAGAGCTACAGCCTACTGTACTTGCTCAGCAGTCTCTCTCCTGGCACAACTCGTAGCCGGCACACACCTTAGAAACACCTGGTTTACCTAACACAAGTTGCCATGAAGGGGAGGAGGGGACAGCCGTTAGTCGTTTCTGTTACTTAGGCTAACAGTTACCCAACTACAGGAAATTTTACAGATGTTTGGTAAGACTGTTAGCCAACACGTAAAGATGTGGAAGTAACGATCAGTTACCAAGCGGACACAAATTTACCTGGCCCTCACTGCGTTGAACTCGCCGGTCGACTTTCCAATGACGAGCTGCTGTAACGACAAATGCACGAGTCCCCATAGCACCAAAATAAATACAAACACCAAGGAAGCTGCGATCCCTTCTCGCAGCGAGTACAGGCTAACTTCGGGCTTCTTTTTCGGGTCACTGTTGTAGCCGTTATTCCCATACTGATCCGGGCAGTCGTTGTTACCTTGCGATACATTATTTTGTGTCCCAAACGCTTTTATTCTCCTAATTGTGGTGTAGCTCTCCATCTTTGCCAGTGGTAGGCTACCTACATCAGCTGCCAGCGTCGCTCAGGCGTTTCTTTTCAGAAGCACTGACGGATCGCGCTGAGGGACAAACACGTCTCTCGTTGAGGAAGCGGGCTGCTGCAGCGGGAAAGAAAAAAAAGCGAAGCACCAGCTTACCTAGTTAATAAATAAAGTAAATAATCACTATTGCCATCATTTGGCTGCCATAACACCTAATTTTGTTACCAAAACCTCAAACATTGGGTCTCCTCAGGCTACATTCATTACATTCAATAACAAAATAGCTCTGTGGTCTAATGTCAAAGGTTGGTGTGGTTCATGCAGAGAACATAGGACATGTAAGGGATAATACCTAACAACGTGTATGGTTAAAGGGCACCCACACTGGGGGATTTTAGAACAGCCTCCCACCAGTTATTACAATTGATACAGCTGTAAAATGTGCTTGCTCAGGAGTCAGTACAGCACACAGATGACAGCTCTGTGTTCACCTTGGCTATCTTGTACAGGTCTATCCCCCCCTCCCAAACCAACCAGCCAAACCTCCCTCCCTGCTTGGGAGTGGTGGCACCAATACCAATATTTGAATGTGGTTAGGTGGAAGGTGGTTGTCTCTGCAGAAACTATTTGTATCATCAGGGCTGGCCCTGGTCAAATTGACACCCTAGGTGCATCACCAGCAAATATAGGGTGTGAGGTTGGTTGGGAGGGTGGTTGCACTATAACCAGGGTGTTTTCAGATGTGGTAGATAGCAGGCTGCTGAGTACACTACAATCGGGGTGTTCAGATGAGGTAGATAGCAGGTTGCTGGGTGCACTACCACCAGGGTGTTCAGATGAGGTAGATGGCAGGCTGCTTGGTGCACTATCAAGGTGTATAGATGTTGATGGAGTCTTTTCAGGCACCTCAGGATTTGCAGGGGGAGTTGGGCCAAAATATTTCAAAAGTGTATCTGAAGAAAATTGAGCAGATGTCAATATTATGAATTACACAGTAACAGAGCCATTTACAGTTCAAATAATTTCTCTTAACTCAACAAATATAACCTATAGTTGGTTGTTTTCATCAATATTTCTTCTCTGTTTCTCTCATGAATGGCTTTCAGAAAGGCCTTCAGTGTATTTGACCTAGAGCTATGATAATTTGCCTGACTATTATTATTTTAAAAAGCTGTGGTTAAGCCTTTAAGCTAGTTAGAAAATTCAATGAGAATTTAGTCAATGGAAATAAGCTAATGATAATGTGGTCAGTACTGATCAAATAGCCATCATGGTAATCTATCCAAATGGTGATCTATCATCAATCAATCATTTTACGAATATATCGAGACTCATAGCCTAGTTGAGCAGGGACAGAAACAGAGAGATAAGTAGGTAGAAAACAGTAGCAAAAGTAGCTATGGTCCAAGCTGGACAGCAGTGAGGGTCGGATTACCCAAAAAACATGACTGTCACTATTTTAATGCTCTCACTCCCTCCTACTTCGTCAATTGTGATTGTGATATTCCCTGGCGCGGAAGCTAGCTGCCACCGCCTATCGCCCGCGGTGCTCCACCTATGTAGCCTTAGTATCTTTCTTTATTTAAGACAAAATAACTTTATATCAAAACTTGTGTCACATCTCTTTCTTTGTCTCTCCTCTTCCTCTGAGCACCAGAAAGTTTTATCCTTTTTTGCCATGACTTATTTTTCTCACCTTCTCTCACTTTCCGTGTCCAGTTGTTTTGATGTGTTGATGTGGCGTGACGTCTGCTTGCAGGTACAGTCACGCGCGAGTTACGCCGCCCCACACACACACACGCACACACAAACAGAGCAGACGTTCCCGTACATGATGACTTGATTGCGTTTTGAACGCTGGCTCCCTATTTAATTATTAGTGAGTGATTGTATATGTGATTTTGCTGATGTCTATTTTCATATTTCTAGTGGGGCGCTGTTGTTTTTCTTCTTGATTTGGCGCCCCTAGAGCGGATGGCGCCCATGGCAACCGCCTATTCCGCCTAAGCCCAGGGCCCTTAAACTACCTCAAAGGCCTTCCTGCCCAGAACATGTGTCACGTTGCCAAGGTGGGGCACAGAAGCAGGGAACAAGGCACCATCAAGGATGAGAAACATAAAGTCTGTGCAATGCAATGAAGTACTCCTACTACTACTACTCAGATCATTTATTTAAACTTTTAATTTCTAATATTACACTATCCTATTTGTAATTAGCTTACTAGACTAATAACAAGGAAATACATTTAGATGTGAAGAACTTGTTTTTCCCTCTCAAATGTTAAATCTCGTAAACAGCTTCTGAAAGGTTGGTTAGGAACCAGCAATATACTACGGTAGTGAGCCTTATAAACACCAAACACCAAAGGTTGCCAGTCATGTAGTTTTATTAACATACAATCTAGTTCTATAGGGGAGACTAGGGAGGGTTGTAACATAGATTAGCTGCAACGCTTTCAATTCCTCCAATCAGGAGCAAGCTAGAAATCATGTAATCAACTGTGTAGACCTTCTTTCAGAGGTTGAGAATGAAGAATGAAATATATTTATATACCCAAGTCAAGTCATTAAGTCAAGTTATTTTATAAATAATTGTATTTCTTGGATAGCAATCTGTGTTCCTGTCAGAATGATCAAACTTTAGATTAGGATATTCAGCAGACTTTGGAGGTAAACATCATGTGATTAGCTGAAGCTAATATTAAACCATGAGGCTACACCAGTTAGCTGATTAATGGCTGATAAGGTTGGGGATAGTTGTACCAGACACACATTACAAATTAACCAGTTAACAGACACAGACATGCGCACACAGAGACACACACACACACACACACACACAAACATAGAGTTCTGTGAAAATATTCAAAATAGGAGTTAATTTGAAAGGAAGGACAATTCCAGGACAATGAGTAATATGTGCACAATAAATCTTACAATTCTTCGTAGTCAATATTAAACTCTCTCATTTAATGTTAACTAACTCAAAATTTGTTTTATGTCACGCCTATCTTAGTGTAGTGTCCACTCAAATGATCATGTATCCCATGTACATGTACAAATGGTACATGTTTAACATGTTTTGGCCAATTAATATTTTCTAAGCATATTTTCAAGTATATGTGAAATATATTTCCCCATGGATTTTTCAGTAACTAGTTAACTATTTCAGTAAAACATCAGCATTAATGAACACAAACCATATACATTGTCACGCATAACCAAGAGTGGCATAAATGCTGGTTTAACAGAGCTCATGAAGACCATCAATAGAGCCATCAATAAAGAGCCCTCTAATCTAAGACGAGATGAATGAAACTTGTGACGTGTGGAAGTGATTTTGACACTAGGAGTAAAGTGTTTTTGTCCTGTGTTGCTATTTGTGCAGCCTGCTGCTTTGTCGCCACCCTATGGAGTTACCATGACCAGGAAGCAGCAGCACCCAGTTTATTGTGTGGTGAAACGACAGGCTGGCCTTATAACCTTGGTAAATCTTTATTATTTTTATGATATAGCCTTTGGTATACAGCTCGTTATACCACCAGGATTTCAGAATCATTTTTATTTTATTTAACATATGATACTGCTTAATTACTACAACTAAAAATACTGATAACTGATATAATTATTAAATACTGAATAATTGAGACATGAAACACAAAACAATAGTCATTAGGGAGTGTCAGAAGGTGTAGCAACCTATTACCACCTCTATCTGCCTCTATCTTTCTTCTAAGATTTTTTGGGAGATGTAAGAGTGTTCAAAAAGTCTAAGTATGAAACCAAATATAGGTAATGTTTCAATGTTGTCTATATCTCACTTCCAAGTGGCAAAAGTTGGCAAAAGTTGAACATTGAAAATTGATAGTGAATTTACACACACACACAAAACAAATTAGCAAATTAGTGACTTAATCACTTTGGTGGCCTTTTTAAAAAAAAAAAAAAAAATTGGGACGTATTTTGACAATAATATGAACTTCATTAGGCACGTTCAAAGCATGAACCCATGGTCTCTTTGTTGCCAAGTTTTCTCTGTCCGTGGTACTTTTCCATTAGACGCCCCCATGCACCTACATTGCTGTTGGCCTAGTCAACATTACGTATTGCTTGTTTTCTCGATTCGGCCCTGACTTGGTACGGACTAAAGGAGATACACAGAAATGACACGTCGTCTTGGTATTAAAATGATACCGATACTCTAATGGGGTTCAAGTCACTATTCGAGATTTCTATCGCTATTTTATTGCGGTCACGGTTGAGGAACAGTGAAATGTTAGGTCAAGTTACGGTCATGTTAATTTTACGTATCTTATGTAAACACGTATGCTCCTAGCCACAGTTAGCCAATAAGCATAGCCGTGAAGCTACTTCTAATAATATTTCCGGTTTTTCTGTAAAGTGTATATTCCTTTCAAAATAAAAGCGCGTAGGCGTGTTTCTGAGACCAAGTCCCAAGGGCGGTAGGAATCTTGCAATAGTGGCCAAACTCAGTAAGCATATTTAATACCAGTAAAAGTGCAAATTGGTGAGTTAATCACTTTGGGAGACATGCTTACAGTTTCCCTATAATATATAGAGTTTGAGGGTTTACATTCCATTGTTACAATTAAATAGTTGCATGGTTTAAAGTCAGGCAGTAGATCATAGTTGTCAGACCAAACCTGCTAAACCTGGATTGATTACTTCTGGTTGACAGACCTGGCTACAGGATATTGTCTTACACACCCAAAATACCACTAATGTGGAAGGAATAAACTACAGTGGAATTGCTGACATTGCATATAATAATAGGCCAACTCTTAAGGAATAGTTCACCCCAAAATGAAAATTCAGTCATTATCTACTCACCCTCATGTCAGTCCACTGACACTGACACTGAAGTTCACAGGACCACCCAACACACAATGGGTTAGACCCTGTAACTGCATCCCAACTTTATCTATAATGTGCCAACAGTCATGTATGAACTCTACAATAGCAAGTAAAATATTCCACCGGAGTGCTGTAAGGTATGTGCACGACCAGAGCATCATCGGTGAGGAAAATATAGGAGATAAAGAGGTAAATATTGGTGTTTTGAACCCACAGTACAATTGTTTTGGCTACAAAACACTTGACAGACATGTTATGCTGTTTTTTGTAGCTGTTAAAAGATGGCCCTGTTAATTTCAATAGTTTAAATGATAGCAGAGATGGAACTACAGGGGCTAAATTGCTGTGTGGTTGGTGGTCCTACAAACTTCAGTAGAGTTTCGATTGACATGGGGGTGAGTAGATATGACTGCATTTTAATTTTGAGGTGAACTATTCCTTTAAGTTAGGTTTACTAAACAAATTAAGCTTGTTTATGGAAAACACTTAATTTTGAATACTATTTGCCTGTCACACCACCTCATGATAGGCTACACACTACACTGAAGCTTACACTATTCAGTCAGAAAATATTTCACAATGTGCATGTGTTGTGTTACATTCACTTTTACTGAAAACCAGATGTCATCTGTGACAATTGATTCACCACACCAGGAGATCAAAACCAACCTAAACCTGCAGGACTGTCACAGGATATGTTTGTTGTACAACCAGTACAGATTTCAAATAAACTCCTGTTGTAATCTGTCTGTGTATAAGAATTTTGCAATTGGTGGAGATTTGTATCCCAACAAAAAATTTATATTATATTATGTATAATATTATAATGCATTACCAAAACAAAAAACTCTCTGGCTTTTATTTTGAGATCCCGTAACGGAATTCTACCGGAATATGTTTCTCTCATTGTGCGGAAATTGACATTGTTCAAATCTACCCAGCTACCGAGTCACCGACTGATCATTCCCAGACGACTATAGCAGAGAGCAGTCAGCCCGTCGTGTCTCTATCCGAGGCCGGATGGTAAAATCCAACCTCCAGCGGATCCTAAACAGTCATTGCTTTGCTCGCGAAAAAGAAGGAAAACAGCAGTCTCTTACTACCATGGCGGGGTTAAGTAGTAGTATCTGTGACATGATTGGCAAGTAAGTGAATGATGAATAACATGTAACCTAGCTGACGCGTGAACGCTAGCTATGCTAACTGTGGTGTGGGGGATGGGTAGCTGAAGCTAAGCTAACCTTAGCTAGCAGCTACGGAAGAGCGGAAGCAGAACACAGGAACGATTTTAACTATATTGTATATGATCTGCCGTTTTATAAAGCGTTACATCAGCTTTAACTTTTAACGACCAACTAAACTCTGATATACGTTTGAAAAAAAATCATCCAAAATGAGTGATTTAACTAGTTTGTCAACGTCCACTTGCTGTAACGAACTTGCCAGGTACATTGCCGGACAGTCTCATTTAACTGCGTCAGCTAGCTAAACACCAAGACAGACACCAAAACGATGTTTAATCGGATAGTTAGTGTATGTGGCTGTCCAGTACGCCCTCTAAGGCAAACTAAAAAAAACATGTCATTCATATTAAACCTCGTTTTAGAGGGATTTTCTCCGCCATCTACGCTGTTAGTTGCTTTAAAGACCCAGCCTGACTTCCTGGTCTAAGACGAGACAATCAGCTACAACTGTAACGTCACACGATTAAAGCTAACATTTGCCATTCTAGTCCTTGTTATAAAATATGGCTTACTACGTACAATTACGCAGCATAATTGTCAATGCTAAGAGTTAGCTAGGCCAATCTGTAACTAAACTAGACAGGTAACGTTAAAGTAGCAACCATAAGGTAAAAAGTATGTCCGTGCACAGCAGCGAACTACCAACGTGCCCGTGAAATACCCAGCAGCGATGTGCCAACAGTCCAATTTATTGCAAAGGTTACCTGCACACCCGTCACCATTCAGGTAACTTTACTGCGTGATTCCCGGGTTTAGTAACCATACTCTTGATGTTTTATCATCTTACTGCCAACAGATGTTTGTTAATCAGATCTAGATTAATTTAGGCCATAGCCCACACCCATTTGTTGACGGTTGGGCTCGTGTGAGTGCACGTTTTCTGGTCATTCCTCTCGTGAACCAATACCTACCGAGGTTGTTGCGCAACTCGCGGTTTACTGCCTGATGACAGTAAATACAACTTAAAAATACAACGGGTAGGTATTCGTGCTGGCGTGTGAGTTCATTGTAAACACGTAGAGATAAATAAGACATACAAAGACTTACAGCCACAAATCAGTTACGATTGCAGAACATAATAAAGTATGCGTTTCCCCGAAAAGTACCCAATATTTGTACAATTTAACTCTGGTATTACCCACGGCAATGTATGAATTTACGTGAAGTTTTATCTCAGCCTAAAAGCTAAAAGTCTACCACGCGAATGAAAAGCTGAGTTAGTTGGGTTTACCCTCCACTACATCCCCGGCTGTAACAGTAATAACGCACAATGTCCGTATATAAACACTAACGCTATATTTAATATAGCGAATTAGACTACCTATTATCTTTGGGGTGACTATATTTTCGCCTATTTTCCCACCACATCTTCTACCTGGGTTAGTGCGCCACTTTAAAATCCTCTGTTTCGCCTCTGTAAGAAAAAACAGTCAATTCCGCTGCAATATCAAAGTGCAAACAGGCTGTTTAGTGAAACACATGTTATGGATTAAATATTCCAATGGTAGTGGCTGGGGTCTGTGAAAATGCTATTTGCTTCAGAATAGCGGACATCCTTACATTTCATTGCAAACACCACTAGAACAGAAACCTGTGAGCAAGTGTTGGCCGTTTACTGGTCTTTGTGATTTACAGAATTAGTAGTAAACAACATCAAGGCGACTTGTTTTATTGAATAGTGAACTGGGAATCCAGAGAATAGCGCTGTTGTGCCCTCTGCTGGGCAAACCCGAGATTACAGCACCTTGTTCCGACTCATAAACTGGCAATGCCATTATGCACAATAAAACACCATTTACAACGTTGTGGCGCAGCATACACGGACAATGGACATACGCTTATCTGGACCAATGAAGGCCACCTAAAGGATGTGCATATCAGCATTTGACATGACAAACATAAACGCTTTACAAATTTGGTTGTAAAACACAAATAATTTTATTTGTAACAAAACTCAAACACTTATTGCTGGAAATGTAAATCCTCAAATGACACAAATAAAAGTGAAATGCAATTGCTATATAGTTTATGACCAAATCAGCACCAGGACCAATCAAAACTAGCAACTTACAATTTACTGACATCCATCTATAGTGCTGCTATGGATTACCCAAAATTCCCTTATAATATTGACAATCCGTCAGATGCTCCCTCTTTCTTAATTTGTCAGTGGCCTTGAGGTAGTTGTGGCTTTGCTTTCACACACCACACAATATAAAACATTTTCATACTTCAGACGCTTCATACTGAATCCACACAGTTTATACCAAAGCTGAAAGATTTTCCATACTTGGATAACTAGTTTTTTTTGCAAATGAACTCTTAATTGCTTTATTTTTGCACATTTTGCACACTAGTTTCACTAGTAGTCCTAGTCTTTTAATTTTCTATTGTGCATCTTACACGTATGGGGACTGTACATGCTAGCAAACAAGAACCTAAATGAGGTAGCATATATACTGTATTGTACTATATACTACACCCAGAGACCTTCACTTTTCCCACACTTTGTTGTGGCAATATCTCATTTACACAAGTATTCCGACCCTTTGCTGTTGACACTCAGACGCATCCTGTTTCCTTTAATCATCCTTGAGATGTCTCTAGAACTTGATTTGCAGGCCACCTGTGGCAAATTCAAGGTGACCAAGAGCGCAATGGCCACTCTTAACAGAGCCTCAGAGTTCCTGTGCGGCACTGGGAGAACCTGCCAGAAAGACAAGCATCTCTGTAGCACTCCATCAATCCTGTGTTTAAGGGAGAGTGGCTGAATGGAAGCCACTCCTGAGTAAAAGGCACATGACGGCCCGTCTGGAGTTTGCCAAACGGCACTTAAAGGACTCCCGAGAGCATGAGGAAAAGGTTTGCTAGCCTGATGAGACGAGTTGAAACTGTTTGACCTGATTGCCAAGGGCTACGTCTGGAGGAAACCAGGTACCACTCACCACCTGGCTAATAGCAAGTGTGGTGGTGGCAGCATCATCCTATGGCGATGCTTCTCGAGGCAGGGACTGGGAGACTGGCCACGGTGGAGGGAACGATGAGCCCAAATACAGAGAGGTCCTTGAAAACCTGCTCTAGAGTGGACACAACCTCAGCCTTCAGCATGACAAGACCTAAAGCACACGGCCAAAACAATGCCGGAGTGGCTTTGGGACAAGTCTGTGGGGAGACCTGAGGATCGTAGTTCACCGATGCTCCCTATCCAATCTGAAACTGCCCAAACCCGGGTGCACAAAGCTGGTAGAGGCATACCCAAGAAGGCTTGAGGCTGTAAAAACTGCCAAAGGCGCTTCTACAAAGAGCTGAACAGAAAGGGTCTGAATGCTTTTGTAAATGAGATGTCGATATTTTTTTTTTCCATTTTTCTTTGTCATTATGGAGTATTGTGTAAATAATCTTTTAAAATGAAGTCTATAACAGTGTTTTAATCTGTGTCTCTCTTCACCCCCCCTCTCTAGCCTGTCCCTGCACTGTAGTAGTACCCGCAGCCCGGGGCCTCTGTGGTGCTCCTGATGCCCCTCTCCCACCCCTGAAGATCCCAGGTGGGCGAGGGAATGGTACACGGGATCACACTCCTGCAGCTCGGCCGCTTTACTCAGTGAGTCTGGAAACACACACACACACACAAACTGCCTTTTGTAGTTCAGCCAGAATAGAGACAGTACAGATGCAGCAGCAGCAGGTAGGCTAGGCAGTTCTGATCAGAGGAGGAAAGTTCACCAGCAGCCTTCAAAATGAACATCTGCTTTTCTGTAACCAATTCCTATCATGTGACGCAGTGTCACAGTTTGATTCACTCATCAAAGTTCAGCCATGAGATTTTATTTTGACAAAGATATAATTACATTGCAACGTGATTATACCCTGGTTTTTCTGAAACATTTAGAAACTATCTGCTGAGGTTGCTCTCCTTGACCCAAGAGACAGGCAAGATGAAGATGCAATGTGTGTGTGTGTGTGTGTACTTTGTGGGTTAAAATCCACCCACTGGTTGGCCCATGCCTTTTATCATAGTTGTGAAGTGGAGAGAAAAACGCTGCATGGACTTGAGACACTTACATTGTTAACACCATCTGTTCCAGTTTTCAAATGCTTTTGTTTTGTTATTTTCCCAGGACAGGAAGTTGACGGTGACAGAGGAGCCGGCAGGGAACGGTCGCCCTGGGATACTCCGCTTCCAAACTCGTCCCACCGTTACCAAGACAATACAGTGGGATGCTGTGCTGAGCAGCAATGCGCTCTACGTGGAGATACCTCTCGACCCACTTCCTGAAGGCAGCAAGGAGAGGTGAGAGCAGTCGGGGTTAAGGAAGAAGTTGAGGGCAACATGTGGAAAATAGCTGTAGGTTTTATGATCGGAGACTTGAGCCTTGTGAAACCATGCCGAGTAAAGGTAACATCATGGTTATAAAAATGGTAATAATACTTGATTTATGTAGGATTGTTACAACGTGTTTTACAAACAATAAACAACAGGCCAAGAAGGTTAACTGTAAAGATGCCACACGTTAATTAAAGGTTACAGAAGAAGAAAACGGGCGATTACAATGAGAATGAAATAAATAAAAACAAATCACTTCAAAGTTGGTCTGGAAATGTGTTTTAAAAGAGGACGACTCTGGCAGGGTCTACCAAAATCTGGACGCCCCAGTACCTTTGGTTTGTAGCCTGACCTCCTGGCTAACTAGGGGTTAAAACATCTGAGATGAAGCGACGAGCCAGACAAAGCGGAGCCATAAAAATAATCAGTAAAGTCTTAAAGGTTTTTTCAATGCCGTATGCCCGTCCGGGGATGCACGTGTGTGTTTTCTGCGTGTGTGTTTCCTTGTTTTCTCTTTTCAAACCCGAGCCGCTTTCTGCTCTCCCTGCAGTTTCGCGTCTCTCCTGGAGTATGCCGAAGAACATCTGAAAGTTGTTAGTGTGTTTGCCTGCTTTTACAAGAACAGAGATGACCGTGGTACGTGCTAAATGCCTTATTTTCTCACCACTTGCACACCAACACACTTTTTTTTTTCACGCAAAACATAAAGACGGCTTTGATCGTTTTTACAAGGAAGGAAATGTAATGTTTGGCTTGTGTTTTCTGACTCATGCTGCCTCTAACGTCCGTTCTCCTCCATAACTTTACAGCTAAACTAGTGCGTACGTTCAGTTTCCTGGGCTTTGAGATTGTGAAACCGGGCCATGCCCTCGTCCCGCCTCGACCCGATGTGCTCTTCATGGCCTACAATTTCGACAGTGACTCCTCTGATGAGGAGTAGCTCTCTGGACAACCTTTCCGCTCCTCCTTTCCTCCCCTTTTCCTTCCTTTCCTCCCCCCTTTTCCTTCCTTTATTCTACTCACCCTTCCCCTCCCAGCTCACTCATATACCACCATCTTTGTTAAACCCTCAGTTGTAGCCCCCCTTACCCGTTTATGACCCCAAACCCCCCCCCCTATGCTTATTGTGTTCCAGGCATAAGTATAGATATGCATCTCCTATTTCACTTGTCTATCTCTATGTATCTCTATTATATGGTTTCATTTAAGATTAATTGGTATATTTTTCAAAAAAAGAGGGAACCTTTTTGTTTTTGGACTTATGATGAGCATATTGCAATTTCCATCGCTATCAATCAAGGTTTTGTATTAGTTTTCATTCTTGTCAGTCTTGTCTTTTGTTGGTATTTCTTTTAATGGTAGAATAAGGAGGATTCTTCATTTCTTGAATGTACAACAAAAAGGTAATCAGGTTTACGCTCGGGTACTCCAGCTTTCATTTGATTGGATAAAGATTGACATCAAATCGGTCCCAAAATATATTTCTGTCCAGTTTGAATTCTCCATGTGTTTTTAATAGGACCAGTTTTATTCTATAGCACTAACGACCTCTTAAAAGTATTAGGATTTTGTGAAATTTGTTGCTTTTGTGCAACAACTCCAATAATTGGTACTTCACAGCTGGATAGTAATCCCTGTAGACTAGCCAGGTGAGGTGGAGCGCCATGGTGAATGCTGTTGCATGTGACTGACTGCGCTTCAGTTTAAAGTTAAAGATACTATGACGCGTGTTTTGGTACAAAGTGAAAGGAAAGTGAATAATCCAAAGTGCTTTTGCTTCTTTGTGTTCTGTATACCTGACATTATCGTAACATTTTGTTTTGGAGAATTAAAAATTGCTGTGATGTTCTTATTGGATTTTTTTTGACTTAGCATTCCTTTTAACTTTTTTTGTTTTATTTTTCATAATAGTATTGAGTTTGTTGTTCACCTGCATAGTGGTACCTGTTGTGCTTCTGTGATAATAAAACAAAAAAAATCCATCGTCTTTTATCAATGTTTACTTACACTCACCCACTCGTTTCAGAACGGCACCAAGACGTTGGTACTAAATCAGTCAGAAGTGTCTTCCTGGGAGGAAAACATTATTTGGTGCCCAGTCAGGCCCAGCTTTGATGCTTTTTGTCATTTTTAGTTTGAAAAGAAAAATCATTTCTGGGCTGTAGATGTATACTGTGATCCTGTGTAAAACCTGGGTCACACAATTTATTTCCTGTTGTCACTTGAGGTCTGTCTATTCAATTGCACAGTGGCGAGTGGCGTTCAAAGCGGCCATACCAAGTAGTCCGATAGTTGTTACGTTTCAAATCAAAGGTTTAATCACATGGCTTTTTATTATCTACTGTTAACCTTGACGAACATCACGGTAACTGTTAAGTCTTAATGCAGTCTTAATGAGTGACACTCTAGCTCTTGATACTGTAACTAATATCCCATAATGCATCTCTACCCTCCTTTTGAACAAACTAATAATCAGGTCAGTTACACAACAGGATCAAATCCACAGCACGTCATGTTCCTTCGTACCACCAGGAGGCGCCAGAGCCCATTGAACATTGCATCTGGTTTGAACAACTGATTTTACAGATGCATTTCAATATGCATTAGTGCATGGTGTGCAGTTATGTAAGACGATCTATTTTTTACCCCATGGCACAAAACCTCAGGCAAGCCCAGAGACAAATATTTATCTTTTAATTTTTCATTTTGGATAGAATGACAGGCCAAGCGTAATAGTCTCTAAGCTGTCACTCAAAGTGTCTGTTAGTGTTCCAGTTACAGATATTTATGATAGTCTACATCATCATATAGACACCTTACACAAGCTGGAGCAAAAAAGGAGCCTTGTGCTTGAGGAGGAAGAGGGGAACCTTCCAAGTGCTGTTCTCAACTTCCTGTCCTGTATTGAATCATCCTTGACATTTTACTGAAGAGATAAATGTCATTTGAATGTAAATCTCCCATTATTACTTGAATATACTCATAAATGTACCTTTTTTTGAAATTGTAACAATGCAGTGGGTGTACCTCTTTCATGCCACAACTCAGGCTACAGCCTAAACCATCACTATTCACCTGAGAAAGTTTCCCTAGTTACCATCATTCAACAGAGCACCGCCTGGCTCTGAGTACTCCTTTTTGTTTAGGCAGGTACTTGATGTGTAACAAATAGAGTTCTGCCTCATATCTTAGAGATAAATGGGCAGTTTGGGCAATTGGCTCTGCCCTTGTTGCTGAAGGCCCCTAAAAGCCCATCTCCAGTGCAGTGACTAGATGGCGCCATGTTAAAGCAAGGGTGACCAAAGTTACCCAAAGAAAGCAGACTGCAGAGATACTGTTGCTACCATCACGTTTTGATTGGTGAACTGGAATATAAGAAGTTCTTCTCAACACAGGCCTACCTCATTTGAAATGTTATTTCATGGATGATTGACTGAGGAAAGTGGAAAGTATTGCAAAAAAAACTACATTATTATTTATTTCCTTTTTTGTTTGGGCTAATATGTCTCTGGTGGAGGGCGTTTGAATGCATTCTCTGAAATAGACAGAGAAATGTAAAAAACAAACAGTTTCTCTAAAGCTAGCTGTACACCTTGATTTCAAGTAAGATGCTAACAATGCTAAGAAGCTATTTTAGGAAAATGAATACCTTTACATACTATATTTCTGTTAAATATACACTTACGAAAAACTAACTAAAACTAACTAAAACTAAAAAAAACTAAAACTAAAACTAAAATACATCTGACCTCTGAAAGTCAAAAGGGTTGTGTGGTGTTTTGAGCCACTATGTGGGATGGATGCTAGAGGACGTCTGGGAGTGACTGCACCGTTAGAATAACCTTAAGAGACAGAATATAGCCTAACTGGTGTCTGGCTGCAAGATTCACTGGATCTTTTTTTACCATTCAGTCAGAAATATGGTTAACTGTGCATTTGTGTGGCTACAGGTTCATCATCAAGATATGACCTTTAAAGCTCCGATATGGTGTATGTCAGTTTAGTGTATAAAATTGTGCACAACCAGAGTTCCTCAAATATTTACTAAATAAGCTTCTTGCAACCTTTTTGTTCCACTGTTGCCAATCTTGGAGACCCGTCTTTGTCAAACTGATGCTGGCGTTTTATTAAAAATCGAATGATTGGGTTTTAGTGTCACATGATAGTTTACATGGTGTTTTCCCTCCCTGACAATTATAAAATTCTAGCTGAAACACTGAATATTGACAACATATCAGCTTCAATGCAAACAGATCCTTTGCAAATTTCTATGAACACAAATTCCTTCAAAAATGAACCATTTATTAAACTCAGCTGCCAAATAAAACTAATGATTATCTGGCTTAATGTGAGCCGCTGTCAACAGCACAGTAAATTCATTTGGGACTGAAAAATGTCTATTAGATGAGTCAGACGTGCCGTTTCATGCTGACATTAGCATCACTCATTTTTATCTACTGACTTCAAAATTACACCAAGATGATCTTAACGCCATTAGCACTGAGACGCTTTTGTAAAACACAGAACAAAGGGCGAGGAAGCACCGTCGTTTTCTGGAATCAAAATATTTAATAGGTACATATCAAGTATTATTATGACATGTATAAAATTTCAGATCACAATATGAAGCGATGAAACTCCTCAGGCTGGCGTACGCTTCAAAGGTTTGAGGTCGCCACATAAAAATGACTAATGATTAAAATAGAATAGAAGCAACTAAAATGATAGAAAAATGGCGTACGTACATACATAATAGTAAGCATTATAGGAAAATTAAATGTGACTTGTCTTTTCAAACTTTTTTCTTCAATAGAGTGCAATAAAAAAACATAGAACACAACACTGAAGCCAAGCGTCCACAAGACGTCTAAAAATCATTAGTACTGTAGGTCACGGAGGGTAGAAGACAGGGAGGAAGAGGAACGGGGGGGCGTAGCTCACAGCAGAGAAAAGAAGGACAAGTAACTCGCCAGTCAATGCAGGAAGAAAATAAGTTTTGAACAAGCTTGAGCGACAGTGGAAGTAATGCACATCACAGTTAGCTTTAGAGACCATAGTAGCATTTGTACTTGCATGGCATTAAATAAAAAAAAAAAAAGAACAATCCTGAATTCTTGTAAAGAAACAAGGACATCACCACAAACAAACAAACAGCCAGCCAACGAAAGGGGAAGGAAGGGGGCGCAAACGCTGGGGGTCAGTCAGACCGTTCAAAGGAGAACCCATCTTAGATGTGAACGTCAATAAGAAACAGATTATATGTGTACAGCAGCATGTTACACAGTTAATGCTAGCATTGTCTCAGCTCTAGACTCACCTAAGGGTGGCCTGGCCTAGACGCCTGTTACAGCTCTGGAGGACGCGGCGGGCTTGGTAATGTTCATGAACAAGGGCTGGATTTCCCCCAAACCATCTCACCACTAAGCCCATCTTTGCGCCAGTGCTTTTGGGCAAAAATAATACTAATGTTAACGTTATTCTGGGATGTTCGTAGACTCAAAAACAGTTGCAGCTGTTGTCTTCAGAAAGGACGGGCGCCACCATTCATTTGTCACAAGGAACCAATCTGTGGGTGTACTGCTGGCTTTTTGTTTCAGTCGATATCAGACCTGCCAACCCTGGACGTTTGTAAGTACCATATCAGCAGTGTAAACCAATCACCGTTAGGCCCACATGACCAAAACATCATGTTTTTTTAAACGTTGCCATGAATGTTTTGTTTTTAAAGAGCAATAAAATCGCTGGTCTCCGCCGGTCTCCGCCCAGCAGGAATGTCAATTTGAGTGGTGGAGAGCGAGGAAAGAAGGGGGTGTGTCTTTTGAGGTGAGGTGTCTCTGCTCATCTCCAGTTGGGGGAGTCAACTTGTTTTTGTTTTTTTGATTTCTGCCCCTCAGCTCAGACTACCCCTAAATCTTTGGTATCTAATCACCGATGGGGGTGGAGCCGGCAGTGTAGCAGAGCTGAAATTTTCAACTGAAGTAGGGTGCGACATATTTTTACAAATACATGTTTTTCTGCTGAAATTATACCTGCAGTGTTCAGTCCAGTCCAGTATTGACACGTTTTGCTATATAGAAGTCACACAAATATGTTCAAAAAAGGTGATTTAGTGTTGAATGTCTCTTTAAAGCGTCCTGGGCTTGCTCGTTTCTATGGACTTACTTAACACTGTCAGGATTTTAGACCACAGAAATGTGCAGAAATGCCTGTTACTCTTGCAGCTGTACAAATTACATCGTCTGTGATGGTATGTGATGGAGCTGGTGTGTCAGATTGCACAGATGAAGACAGGGAAGACAACCCACAACCTAAAAGACGTGCGTGAAATGAATTCCAGTGTATTAAGCCAAATGCCCATGTGTGTCCAGGAAGCTGCTCAACCATGTGTCGCACAGTCGTCATGCACACATTCAATCACTAAGGAGCAGCAGGTAAAAAATATTTTAATGTTAAAATAATTTTGGGGAACCGGAGAGAGTACAAAATAATGAAATGGAAAAAAATGACAAATTACTCTGGAACAGTATACTTCTGTGGCTGTTCTCCTGATTCACCTGCTGGATATTAAAGCTTGCTCATTGGTCTGGCTAAATCCTGAGGTACAGGAAGAGGAAACTTAACTGACAACTAAGAAATACAAAATTTAGAAAAAAATGTTACGTCTCCTCGTACATCATCACCTCCAGAATTCAACCGGACCAAAAGCAATCAACTGAAAAATGACCGTCAGCTAGTTGTCATGACCTGCGTTCAGACCTGGTACCAGAGTAGGTTCAAGGATGAACCTTTGTGATGTGCGAGTTATAACCGAAGACTAAAGACTGCTGTGTAATCCAATGTAACAAATTCATTATATATATTTTTTCTTTTTTTTTGGATTTGGACCCACACAGACCTCGTTGTCCCAAGGTGATCGGAGGATATCAATTGTTGAAGCAATAATCAGTATCATTCAAATTAACTATATGTTAAAAAAAACGATCATCACGTTCGCTGTCCGCTAGATCCTTCGATTCATGCTCGGAATACACTCATCTCTCGTGTGTACTCATACACAGCTTCATCTCACACACACGTCGGTTGAATTTTAAGGGATCATCAAAAGAGACCGCACTACCGGGGTGCATGCAGGGTGCCGGGAAATGATTTAAATGTGCCGAGTATGACCGACCCCCTATCGCACGCGGATAGGGCTTGGATTACCGAGGTATGCCGGAGCCAGATTGCACAGCCAACTCACTCCAGGTAACATGCATCCTTTCCATCCTGCTGACAGCTGCTGCATCAGACAGTGTTCCCATGGATGTTTTGGTGATATCTCAGGTCTCTGCCTCCCACTGCCTGGAGCTGTTCTGAATGTATATTTACTGACATGCGAGGTGCATGACCAAGACGGGTTTCTACCCAACGTTAGCGGTGCCATCGAGTGTACGCACGTGACCGTCAGGGGGCCGAGCACACGAGATCAAATTTATAGGAATTGGAAAAGACAACAGTCCACGAGCATTCGATTGATGTGTGACGGCCATATCAAGCGACGAAGTTACAATGCCATGTACACAGTTGCACTGCAGTTGGAGGGTGGCTTGTCAGTGAGCAGAGTAGAAAGCTGTCCTCATTTTTTATTTTCTCATATAAAAATTATTTTTGGCATAGAAAAAAAAGTCAAAATACAAAATAGCCAAAATCAATCAAGGTTTTGTAAAGTGTATCTTAAATGCCATGTTGCCAAATCAATCTTCTGTACTAAACTGTACTAAAAAGGTGCACAGTTTTTAAAGGCCTCAGCAGAAACACATGAAAGCAGAAAAGTCCATGGCCAGATTTTCCACCATACCGACGAGAAGGACAAAGAAGCCACGGTTTGAATAAACGTATGCACAAGCAAAGACACGCCCCATATCCGAAGTGTGCACAATAGGCCGAGCCTGAATAGGAACAGCTCAAATGTGCAGATCTCAATAACGCCACCTGAGTCGGGCCCATGATGTCATGATGTCATGATGACATGCATGCTTGAGAACTAACAAAACGGAGATTATCCAGAGGAAAACAGGAATACAATGGAAAATTGTCATTTCCTCCAACCAGCGATCAAGCAAACTCACAGATTACTTCCTGATTCCTTTGCCTCCTGATCTGTAGACCTCCCGGCTTTTCCTTACAGATTTGGCGACAATTACTACTTATTCAGCAAAGCCTACGATCAGCCATTCATCTTCCCCTTCTTTCCCTACCCATTTTGAGGGACTCCTGAGATCCTTTAGCTAGTCTTGTTAGGTTCCTGGTATTATACATACATACACACACACACACACAACCACACAACCACACACACACACGCAGCTGAGCTGATGATGACAAGTCAGGCTACAGCCTTGAAATTTCCAATCACTTAAAATATTTGGAGAAAAACATTTACAGACATTCCCCCAGAATTGAGGCCAGCTTTACAAAAGTCATGGTTACAGCTTGAATCCTATTTACTTGGTGAATAGTTCAGCGCAAATGCTTTTGGTGGTGCGTCACAACGGA